>WSYH01014500.1:0-15555 GCA_036426205.1 Ascaphus truei | reverse complement strand
TTGAAGGCAGCTAGTAGGCAGTTATTGTGTAACTGTCAAACTAGTCTATACTGGAACTACTGTATACTCTGACTACTGTTAAATACTATGTACTGTAACCTGGTGGCTTGTGCTGCTCTCTCTGTAAAGAAAAAACTGTAACTACTGTATACTCTGACTATTGGGAAAAAAAATCTGTGCCATACTTACCTGTATCATACTGTACTTACAATACTACTGCACAGTACTACTTTCCTGATGCTTGCCCATTACGCGCGCGATCACAGGGCAACACAGTCGCAATATGGTCTATATATTTATGCACACGTTCCACGGTGAGTACAATCGTTCCAAAAACTCATTATGCCTTTCAACAACTCGTCCTTTTGGAGGGTTTCGCCACTTCCGGATATGGTCCTTCAGCTGATGCCAGACCATTTCGATCGGATTGAAGTCTGGCGATCTGACATTGGAAAAAACGGACAATTAGTTTAAGATATACAGTACACAGTAAAAACTGTGGGAAACAAATGAGACACGTTACCGCACTTACTACTCTCCGCTGGCGTCTTCACCCAGTTGATACCCGACGCTCAAGGATATGCGCTGTTGACGCGGTGTGCTTCGGATCGTTGTCCTGGTAGAAGCGGTGACCATTCGGGAACTCGCGTGTGATGTATTGCACTATCTCAGGGACAATGTTGTCTTGGAAGAAAGCTTTATTCATGATTCCTATAGCAAGAAAAGAAAAGTGCTCAAGGGGGGGGGGGGGGGGGGTTGTGGTTGTTGTAAATGATTATGACTAGCAGGAATGTGAATAAATATTTATTTTATTTTATCAGGAACCAAAAAATACAAATATAAAAATAATCATGAATAATACATAATGCAGTCTTTATTAAGTTCTTTTGGCAGATTGAAATTGGATAAACATTTAGAAAACATTTCTAAAACATGGGGAAACATGAATAATGCACATTTATAAGAATATTATTTAATAATATATACTGTAATGTATAATATATATATATATATATATATATATATATATAGTAATATTGTTTTTTCCGTCTTTATCTTGTTCCTCATTCTCTGTACAGTACAGTAGTTCATTGAGAGAGGAGAGGTTTTGTGTACATCATTACTGCTGTTTATATACTGTACATTTTACTGTACAAACAGATTAGATGACACAAAACCCCACCTCCCCCCAGGCCACCCTTTTTTCCTGAAACGACAAGAAAACAAAAAATTAGTGCAGTTATGTGCGTACTGTATTATGGCATTGTGTGATGTGTAGTACTACTGTAGATGGCTGGTGCTGCTTTCTCTGGAAAGAAAAAAATTGAGCAGCTAGTAGGCAGTTATTGTAGTACTGTCAAACTAGTCTATACTGGAACTACTGTATACTCTGACTACTGTTAAATACTATGTACTGTAACCTGGTGGCTTGTGCTGCTCTCTCTGTAAAGAAAAAACTGTAACTACTGTATACTCTGACTATTGGGAAAAAAAAATCTGTGCCATACTTACCTGTATCATACTGTACTTACAATACTACTGCACAGTACTACTTTCCTGATGCTTGCCCATTACGCGCGATCACAATGGGCAACACAGTCGCAATATGGTCTATATATTTATTGCAGCGTTCCACGGTGAGTACATCGTTCCAAAAACTCATTATGCCTTTCAACAACTCGTCCTTTTGGAGGGTTTCGCCACTTTCCGGATATGGTCCTTCAGCTGATGCCAGACCATTTCGATCGGATTGAAGTCTGGCGATCTGACATTGGAAAAAACGGACAATTAGTTTAAGATATACAGTACACAGTAAAAACTGTGGGAAACAAATGAGACACGGTTACCGCACTTACTCCGCTGGCGTCTTCACCCAGTTGATACCGCGCTCAAGGATATGCGCTGTTGACGCGGTGTGCTTCGGATCGTTGTCCTGGTAGAAGCGGTGACCATTCGGGAACTCGCGTGTGATGTATTGCACTATCTCAGGGACAATGTTGTCTTGGAAGAAAGCTTTATTCATGATTCCTATAGCAAGAAAAGAAAAGTGCTCAAAAAACTGCACAATAGTACAGTACAGTGCATATAGTAAGGCTACACTAGTAAAGTACAGTGCATATGGCTACATTATATTTGATATATTTTACCTTCAAAGATGACAATGCATCCTGGTCCACGCCTAGAGATGGCACCCCACACATGCAGCTTCACGGGGTGTTTTGGCCGCGGCTTCAAAGATATGCGGCCTTTTTTGTGGAAAGCAAAGCTTGCAAATCTCTCCATCGACACAGTAGACTCGTCAGTGAAGATGCAATCCTGGAAAGTTTCCCCACTGTCGATCCATGCCTGGGCCTGGACCACTCTTTTGATTTTGTTTGCGTCCCTTATCATGGGGTACGCTCTGTAATGACAAGGAATAAATAATTTTAGTGGTACAGTACAGTTTCCTAAACAACACTTTTACCTCCTGTACTGTCCAGTACTAACCTCACACGTCCATATTTCCATCCAATGCTGCGTCTCATCTTCTTTATGCTGGTCTCGGATACAGCGAGATTGTGATTTTCCTGCAGAGTGTATTTGACCCTTAATGCACTCCTCTCATCATTCTCCTCACTTATTTTGTCCACCAGAAGAGTTGTCTCCCTACAATGTAAAGAAAAACATTCCGGTAAGTAAAAAAATTAGAGACAGTAGATCAAGAGGATACAATATATTGTTCTATTAATACAGTATACAGCAATATAAAACTGTTGAAATATAAATATACAAAATATATATACTGTTGTAATATAAATATACAAAATATATATATTGTTGTAATATAAATATACAAAATATATATACTGTTGTAATATAAATCTACAGAAATAACAAAAATATTAGATACAGTAC
The DNA here is from genome assembly GCA_036426205.1 of Ascaphus truei. Classification (NCBI taxonomy): domain Eukaryota; kingdom Metazoa; phylum Chordata; class Amphibia; order Anura; family Ascaphidae; genus Ascaphus; species Ascaphus truei. The sequence continues at coordinate 12,660 of WSYH01014500.1, read as the reverse complement.
TGTAGATGTACAGTACATTTTTGGATCAAATTTTTTTTAAAAAGTTTTATAAATATACTTACGCGTTAGTTACCCTTGGTGCCCTTTTGCGTTCTCTGTTTTTTCCGTGTGCATGATAGCTCACGGTGGTTGCTGGCACAACGAGGCCAGAAGTAGCTAACCAGCGTTGGATAGCAGCAATTCGGTGTCCGCTCGTGTACATCTCCTTAATTCGCATGCTGAGATCCTTGGAAATCTTTTTAACAACCATTGCTGCGAGTTGAAAGAAATACAAACACAAAAATGTATATTCGATGTTTAGTCTGTGTATTCAATGTGCAGTTAATCCACAAAATGGATGGTGTATTTATACGTTAATGACTCACATTAGAGTACGCCCACTTTCAGCACCTGTACCTCGCCGCCATGCATAAAAGGTTACACACTTTGCATAGCCCACCACTCGATGATCTTTAACTGAACTTGCCCTTGTCCAGATACTGTACTTCATTGTGCCACCTGCTTCCATGGAGCAACCCCTACGGACGCAGGAACCCTCTCGCCTCTGCCGTGCCTGTCATGCAGAAAAAGCGAAAGGCCGTTGCCGTTTCCACGAGAAGGCAAAAGCGACAGGCTAAGGCCAATAAAGAAAACCTTCTGCTGACCCCAAAGGCTAAGGGTTTTCATAGACGTCAGCCTTATTATGTCAAGAAGATATACGGTGATGTACTCTCGACGCAAAACGATTGGCAGCCAACCCATCGAACCCGCAGACCACTTCCTCACATACGCTTCGACCACTCTGCCGCCGCTGTCCCGGAGATCTTCAGCTCGTCTTCTCCACCCCTCGACGCTGTCGCTGCCCTCCCGGAAACCCACAGGCCATCTTCTCCGGTTCTATCCGACGATGCTGCCGCCTCTGAAATCCACGGGTCACTTTCTCCTTTGCTCTTAGACGACTCTGCTTCTCGCCCGGAAATCCAAAGGTCACTTTCTCCATCCCTCTTCGACGACGCTGCCGCTTCTCCTCGACCGGATATCCACAGGTCACCTCCACCCTTCTTCGATGTCGCTGCCGCTTCTCTCCATGGAACCCCCATCTCATCCTCCGTTGCACCCATCCACCCAGATGTCCACACGCCATGCACAAGAAGCAGCTCGTTAGACCGGATGCTGAATGGGATAAGTGTGGATCTCCCCGGGAACTCTATTGTGCTAGCAAAGATAGATCTGCTTCTGGAGACCATGTTAAATGTGGAGCAACGGATGCTACATATGGATCAACGGATGATACATATGGATCAACGGATGCTAGATATGGATCAACGGATGGATCGACGGATGGAGAAGATAGAGGTTGACATAGCGGGTATACATCGTTTGCTCGGTGTTAATGCCCCTGTTTCCCCGACGCCGGAGCAGGGGGGTGACATGGATGTGATGAATGGGAGCATCGACCCCCTTCCATCACCAAGCGCACCCCCTCCACCAGAAGATGTAGTGTACATGTATGCCGTTGAGGAGGACATGACAACCCCATCAAGACCTTGACAGGAGACAACACGGTGACCAAGACCGGAGGAAAGCTTCCTACCAGACAACCTACCATTGCCCGTCGCCTCAAGCACACCCGGTTGCAGAAGACCTACATTCGCTCGCATCGATAAGGTGCCCGACATCACCCTGCGCGATCTGACACAGGCGCTTAGGGAGAAGTATAGGGTGATGAGTGCGGGTGCACCCCACAAGTATGCCTTGTTACTTTTTAAGCACCATGTTCCCTACTCGTTGTACTGCGACTGGGCCTTCAAAGTGAACTACGACGGAAATCGCGTAAAAATTGGCCAATCTGCCAATTTCAGAAAGAACATTCTGGATGAAATGCAGCACTTTTATCCAATTACAGATCCTGTAATGAAAGGCGTTCGAGACTGCATTTATGGCGTTTTGCGCCATGCAAGGAATCGGCCATGGACGGACAATATGGTGGACTTTCTGGATTAATCACAGGAACTGTAAGACCATACTGTTGTGCTGAACTGTGCTGTACTGTACATGTTTTGACCTGCTGTACTAAAACAAAGAAGATGTTGTTGTGTGTTTTTTAACTTGTATTTATACAGAAATGTTTTAACTTGCTGTACACACACACAGGACCTGCACAATTCCAGTCCCTGAGGGCCGCAAACAGGCACGGTTTTCAAGGTTGTCCTGAAAACCGAGCCTGTCTGCTGCCCTCGAGGACTGTAGTGGTGCAGGTCTGACTGACTGTTTTGCACACCATCCCACTGTACTGTATACTGTATGTTTCTTTAATAAAGTAGATGTTGCGTTTTGTATACTGTATTTTATGAATAAAGATTTTTTTTAATCACAGGTAAGACCATACTGTTGTGCTGAACTGTATTGTACATGTTTTGACCTGCTGTACTTAAATAAAGAAGATGTTGTGTGTTTTTTAACTTGCATTTAGACAGAAATGTTTAAACTTGCTGTACACACACAGGACCTGCACAATTCCAGTCCCTGAGGGCCGCAAACAGGCACGGTTTTCAAGGTTGTCCTGAAAACCGAGCCTGTCTGCTGCCCTCGAGGACTGTACTGGTGCAGACTGTTTTGCACACAATCCCACTGTATATGTTTTGACTTGCCGTTCTTTGATAAAGGAGATGTTGCGGTTTGTATATTTTATGAATAAAGAATTTGTTTTTAAAACGTGACTGTAAACCATACTGACTGACTGTAAATGTTTTTACTTTTTATACATAAATGTTTTCACAACTGTCGCAGTAAACCATACACCTGTTGATGTTTTGAATTGCTGTGCACTTAAAATGTTTCTACATTGTACAGTATTTGTAAATAAATGTTTTTGTACTTACTCCACCAATAAAAGAACATGTTGATTTGTTTTACATTGTTCCATTGGCTCCTTTGCTACTGTAACAAAATACAGTGTTTCTAGAATGTACAGGCATACCCCGCATTAACGTACGCAATGGGACCGGAGCATGTATGTAAAGTGAAAATGTACTTAAAGTGAAGCACTCCCTTTTTCCCACTTACCGATGCACGTACTGTACTGCAATCGTCATATACGTGCATAACTGATGTAAATAACGCATTTGTAACAGGCTCTATAGTCTCCCCGCTTGCGCACAGCTTCGGTACAGGTAGGGAGCCAGTATTGCTGTTCAGGACGAGCTGACAGGCGCATGCGCGAGCTGCCGTTTTCCTATTGGGCGATATGTCCTTACTCGCGAGTGTACTTAATGTGAGTGAACTTAAACCGGGGTATGCCTGTACACTACTGTCCAGGCACACTGTACTGTATACTGTAGGCATGCTCAGTACAAGAGTATTAAAAAAAATAGAAGACACATACAGTACTGTACTGTACTGTATGTACTGGCACTGTATAGAAGACACATACTGTATGTACAGTACTGTAATGCATGTAGAATAAATGCATAGTTTTTATTTTTTCGAGTTTATTACACAGTATACTGTTTATAAAAACGTATTGTATACTGTACGGCCGCAAAACATCAGCATAGTGTACATCAGCCACTAAACTGTAGACTCCGGTACGTGGGTTTTTAAATCCGATTCAGCAATGTGCAGGCATTGTTACACAAAGTGATATTATCCATCGAAATCCCTCCATTAGCCGTTTTATTTTCTGATGAAAAACAAACAGAAAAGTTTTACTGTAATGGTCTAAAGAAGTTCCCAGCCAGTCCCACCAATAATTTTCTCGGGGGGCGTCTCCTGTTCGCATGCGCCTACCGTCGATGTAATGACACGCATACTGTATGCGTTTCAAGAAGGTTCCAATGCGAATGCGCCTAGCGTTCCACCAATAGTTCAGTATCTGCAGTACAGTACTGTAGAAGCCGCTCAGCCAATAATATTGCTAACAGGAGAATCGCTTGACTTTTGAATCGCACCGATATTGATACTATATTGTTGTCACGGTGAGATTATGGCAGTCTGTATAAGTCACACATAAATATATATAACAGTTGATATATATTTATCACTGGGTCTGAACTGGGACGAGACTTAGATATGATAAAATATAATTTATTCCTTGATAAAGGTGAACACACAATAATGTACAAATAACAGGCAAAACATAGACACTTACTTAAAATGGAAATGATGAAGCAGTCATATCTGGACTGGCAGTTCATACAGCACACTTCATAGTCATCAAGACACCAAAGACATGAAAAGACCTCTGGCAGGAAGACAGTGCATAGCGTTTCTCTCAGCAATCAAGATGGTATAGAACAGACTGAACACTTGAAGAACTTGAAGAACATGAACAACCCTGCCATCACCCACACACTGGATCCTCTCCGGAGTCCACAAGGGTAATAGTGGTTATAGTTGATTTAGTCCTTTGTGTAACTTCCCGCCTTTCAGGCACCATTTTGCAGTGTCCCATTGGCCGCACATTAGGGCTCATGCATTTCAATAGAGAATTGTGCTGTTTTAGTCCTGTTTCCTGTAAAGACCAGCAGGTGGCGTCCGAGAGGGAGAGTGGTGGTCTCCCTTGAAAAGTCAATGGGCCCATGACTTCAATGTAGATTCCTCGAGGTAACTTTCGAAGAACAAGTTTGGCTGCCGTCCAGACCGCAAAGCGCAAAGCGTATACAATGTCCTTTAAAAAGAGTAAAATCACTTGATTCAAGTTCACCGTTATTGGCGTGGGAATGACAGTTCTAGGGCCCATAGGAATAAATTCTTTTTCTGTCCCTAGTTCCTAGACCCTCCCCCCACTCACCACAACCGGTGTCCCCGTATCCTGGACCCCCATAAGGGTCGAAACCGAGAGAGGCGGGTCGCGCCATAGCTAACTGGCGGCGGCAGAAACAGCTCCAAAAATGACTAAGTGTGAAATCTGTATCTTTAGGAATCCATATCTCCGTTCCGGAGGGACCAGAGGAACAAGTTTGGGGTATCTTGTAGGGCACTGCTCCGCATCATGCAGAACCATCCTTGACCCTCTTGGACCCCCCTACGGAGTATGGACCCCCTGAAATTTCGGACTTTTCAATTACCTTGATTCTAATGGGGGAAAAGCCGCATGGTGAAAAAATATCGGTAAGTTATAAAATTTGAAAGTGTAAGTCCATATCTCCGGTCTGGAATGCCCAGAGGATGGAATTTTGGGTGACATGTACAAGGTTCCGGGCTTTATGCATGCCCATTTCCAGCCCCCTCAGACCAACCAGACGGAGTATGGACGACTGTAAAGATTTGTGGGTATTTCTCATAGACTTCATGGCGGCGTTCCCCATTAGTCTATGGTAGGAACCTCCATTGACTACAACGGCGGAGTTTGCTCCATTGAAACCCATGCCGGCGGAGCCCGTTGTTCACATGGGGATTTAGTGAAAAGCTGAGATTTCTTTTTAGGGAGATTTTTGATTAAAGTGAAAAATGATTTAATGTGCATTTGTGATCTCGTCGTTCCGAAGGTCGTAGCAAGTCGCTTTGTACCATGGGTGTCCCAGTTCTGGCAATAGAACTGGGAAGTTGTACCTGCTAGAACCCAACGGAACCGATATTTTAATACGTTTATGTTTTATGTTTAATACTGTACGTTCCCAAGGTATGGACAAAGACCAGAGGAAATTCTTTTGCATACCAGGATAGCAGATGGCCCTGAGAGGCGACCCAATGTCTAGGACTTAGTATGGTTCAAAGGGGGTTTGTCACCCTCCGGTTTACCTAAGGCGGAGGAGGCTCAACCAGAGCAGTCTTTAAGTGTCCATTTCACACCTTTCAACAAAGGTTTTCCTGCCAGAACTCCAAATGGATAGACTGGCTGGCATTCCTGATGCAAATGTGGGGCTTCAGAAATGAACACCCAGAGCTCTACTGTGCATGTCCCAACAACAGGGGGGCATGGATTAAATGTGTTCCCAGGCTAGTGAGTGGCTGGAGGTAATTGAAACCAATCACCTGTACTTAAGGTTAAGGATGAGCCACAAAAGGTATATAATCTGTGGTCAAGCCCTTATCCAGGGTTTTCATGTTCTTCAAGTTCTTCAAGTGTTCAGTCTGTTCTATACCATCTTGATTGCTGAGAGAAACGCTATGCACTGTCTTCCTGCCAGAGGTCTTTCATGTCTTTGGTGTCTTGATGACATGAGTGTGCTGTATAACTGGCCAGTCCAATATGACTGCTTCATCCTTTCCATTTTAAGTAAGTGTCTATGTTTTGCCTGTTATTTGTACTATTGTGTGTGCACCTTTATCAAGGAATAAATTATATTTATCATATCTAAGTCTCGTCCCAGTTCAGACCCAGTGATAAATATATATCAACTGTTATAATATTTATGTGTGACTTATACAGACTGCCATAATCTCACCGGGACAACAATATAGTATCAATATCGTGCGATTCAAAAGTCAAGCGATTCTCCTGTTAGCAATATTATGGCTAGCGGCTTCTACAGTACTGTACTGCAGATACTGAACTATTGGTGGAACGCTAGGCGCATTCGCATTGGAACCTTCTTGAAAGCATACAGTATGCGTGTCATTACATCGACGGTAGGCGATGCGAACAGGAGACGCCCCCCGAGAAAATTATTGGTGGGACTGGCTGGGAACTTCTTTAGACCATTACGTAAACTTTTCTGTTGTTTTTCATCAGAAAATAAAACGGCTAATGGGAGGGATTTCGATGGATAATATCCACTTTGTGTAACAATGCCTGCACATTGCTGAATCGGATTTAAAAAACCACGTACCGGAGTCTACAGTTTAGTGGCTGATGTACACTATGCTGATGTTTTGCGGCCGTACGTATACAATACGTTTTTATAAAAGTATACTGTGTAATAACTCGAAAAAATAAAAACTATGCATTTATTCTACATGCATTACAGTCCTGTACATACAGTATGTGTCTTCTACAGTGCCCAGTACATACAGTACAGACAGTCTGTATGTGTCTTCTATTTTTTTTAATACTCTTGTACTGAGCATGCCTACAGTATACAGTACAGTGTGCCTGGACAGTAGTGTACAGGCATACCCCGGTTTAAGTTCACTCACATTAAGTACACTCGCGAGTAAGGAATATCGCCCAATAGGAAAACGCAGCTCGCGCATGCGCCTGTCGCTCGTCCTGAACAGCAATACTGGCTCCCTACCTGTACCGAAGCTGTGCGCAAGCGGGGAGACTATAGAGCCTGTTACAAATGCGTTATTTACATCAGTTATGCACGTATATGACGATTGCAGTACAGTACGTGCATCGGTAAGTGGGAAAAAGGGAGTGCTTCACTTTAAGTACATTTCACTTTACATACATGCTCCGGTCCCATTGCGTACGTTTATGCGGGGTTATGCCTGTACATTCGAGAAACACTGTTTGTGTTACAGTAGCAAAGGAGCCAATGGAAATTAAACAAATCAACATGTTTCTTTATTGGTGGAGTAAGTACAAAAAACTTTATTTACAAATACTGTACAATGTAGAAACATTTTAGTGCACAGCAATTCAAAACATCAACAGGTGTATGGTTTACTGCGACAGTTGTGAAAACATTATGTATAAAAAGTAAAAACCATTTACAGTCAGTCAGTATGGTGTTACAGTCACGTTTTAAAAACAAATCTTTATTCATAAAATATACAACCGCCAACATCTCCTTTATCAAAGAACGGCAAGTCAAAACATATACAGTGGGATTGTGTGCAAAACACAGTCTGCACCAGTACAGTCCTCGAGGCAGCAGACAGGCTCGGTTTTCAGGACAACCTTGAAAACGTGCCTGTTTGCGGCCCTCAGGGACTGGAATTGTGCAGGTCCTGGTGTGGTACACAAGTTTAAACCATTTCTGTCTAAATGCAAGTTAAAAAACCACACAACATCTCTTTATTTAAGTACGCAGGTCAAACATGTACAATACAGTTCAGCACAACAGTATGGTCTTACCTGTGATTAAAAAAAAATCTTTATTCATAAAATACAGTATCAAAACGCAACATCTACTTTATTAAAGAAACATACAGTATACATACAGTGGGATGGTGTGCAAAACAGTCAGTCAGACCGCACCACTACAGTCCTCGAGGGCAGCAGACAGGCTCGGTTTTCAGGACAACCTTGAAAACCGTGCCTGTTGTGCGGCCCTCAGGACTGGAATTGTGCAGGTCCTGTGTGTGTACAGCAAGTTAAAACATTTCGTATAAATACAAGTAAAAAAACACAAAACATACATCCTTTGTTTTAGTACAGCAGGTCAAAACATGGTACAGTACAGCACAGTTCAGCACAACAGTATGGTCTTACAGTTCCTGTGATAATCCAGAAAAGTCCACCATATTGTCCGTCCATGGCGTTCCTTGCATGGCGCAAAACGCCATAAATGCAGTCTCGAACGCCTTTCATTACAGGATCTGTAATTGGATAAAAGTGCTGCATTCATCCAGAATGTTCTTTCTGAATTGGCAGATTGGCCAATTTTTACGCGATTTCCGTCGTAGTTCACTTTGAAGCCCAGTCGCAGTACAAACATAGGGAACATGGTGCTTAAAAAGTAACAAGGCATCTTGTGGGGTGCACCCGCACTCATCACCCTATACTTCTCCCTAAGCGCCTGTGTCAGATCGCGCAGGGTGTTTCGGGCACCTATTCGATGCGAGCGAATGTAGGTCTTCTGCAACCGGGTGGCTTGATGGCGACGGCAATGGTAGGTTGTCTGGTAGGAGAGCTTCCTCCGGTCTTGGTCACCGTGTTGTCTCCTGTCAAGGTCTTGATGGGGGTTGTCATGTCCTCCTCAACGGCATACATGTACACTACATCTTCTGGTGGAGGGTGGGTGCGCTTGGTGATGGAAGGGGGTCGATGCTCCCATTCATCACATCCATGTCACCCCCCTGCTCCGGCGTCGGGGAAACAGGGGCATTAACACCGAGCAAAAACGATGTACTACCCTCTATGTCAACCTTCTATCTTCTCCATCCGTCGATCCATCCGTTGATCCTACTAGCATCCGTTGATCCATATGTATCATCCGTTGATCCATATGTAGCATCCGTTGCTCCACATTTAACATGGTCTCCAGAAGCAGATCTATCTTTGCTAGCACAATAGAGTTCCCGGGGATCCACACTTATCCCATTCATCATTCGCCGGTCTACAGCTGCTTCTTGTGCATGGCGTGTGGACATCTGGGTGGATGGGTGCAACGGAGGATGAGATGGGTTCCATGGAGAGAAGCGGCAGCGACATCGAAGAAGGGTGGAGTGACCTGTGGATATCCGGTCGAGGAAGAAGCGGCAGCGTCGCGAAGAGGATGGAAAAGTGACCTTTTGTGGATTTTCCGGGCAGAAGCAGAGTCGTCTAAGAGCAGGGAGAAAGTGACCCGTGGATTTCAGAGGCGGCAGCATCGTCGGATAGAACCGGAGAAGATGGCTGTGGGTTTCCGGAGGGCAGCGACAGCGTCGAGGGGTGGAGAAGACGAGGCTGAGATCGTCGCGGACAGTCGGCGCAGAGTGGTCGAAGCGTATGTGAGAAGTGGTCTGCGGGTTCGATGGGTTGGCTCAATCGTTTGCGTCGAGAGTACATCACCGTAATGCTGTCTTGACATAATAAGGCTGACGTCTATGAAAACCTTAGCCTGTGGGGTCAGCGAAGGTTTTCTTTATTGGCTTAGCCTGTCGCTTTGCCTTCTCGTGGAAACGGCAACGGCCTTTCGCTTTTTCTGCATGACAGGCAACGCAGAGTCGAGAAGGGTTCCTGCGTCCGTAGGGGTTGCTCCATGGAAGCGGGTGGACAATAGTACAGTACTCGGACAAGGCAAGTCAGTTAAAAGATCATCGAGTGGTGGCTATGCAAAGTGTATACCTTTTATGCATGGCGGGCGGGTACAGGTGGGCTGAAAGTGGGCGTAACTCTAATGTGATCATACGTATAAATACCCATCCATTTTGGGATTAACTGCACATTGAATACAGCATAAACATCGAATATAACATTTTTGTGTTGTGTTTTCTTTCAACTCGCAGCAATGGTTGTTAAAAAGATTTCAAGGATCTCAGCATGCGAATTAAGGAGATGTACACGAGCCCGCGGACTACCAAATTTGCTGCTATCCAACGCTGGTTAGCTACTTCTGGCCTCGTTGTGCCAGTCAACCACCGTGAGCTATCATGCACACGGAAAAAACAGAGAAGCAAAAGGGCACCAAGGGTAACTAACGCGTAAGTATATTATAAGAACTTTTGAAAAAAAATTTGATCCAAAAATGTACTGTGACATCTACAGTACTGTATCTAATATTTTGGTATTCTGTAGATTATATTACAACAGTATATATATTTGTATATTTATATTACACACATATATATAGTTTGTATATTTATATTACAACAGTATATATATTTTGTATATTATATTAACATTTTTAATTGCTTTATACTGTTAAAGACAATATATGTATCCTCTTGATCTACTGTCTCTAATTTTTTATTACCGAATGTTTTGTCTTACATTGTGGGGACAACTTTGCTGGTGGACAAAATAGTGAGGAGAATGATGTGAGGAGTGCATTAAGGTCAAATACACTCTGCAGGAAAACACAGCACATCTGCTGTATCCGAGACCAGCATAACAGAAGATGAGCACGAGCATTGGATGGAATATGGACGTGTTGAGGTTAGTACTGGACAGTACAGTGAGGTAAAAGTGTTGTTTAGGAAAAACTGTACTGTACCACTAAAATTATTTTCCTTGTCATTACAGAGCGTCCCCATGATAAGGACGCAAACAAAATCAAAAGGTGGTCAGGCCCAGGCATGGATCGACAGTGGGGAAACTTTCAGGATTGCATCTTCACTGACGAGTCTACTGTGTCGATGGAGAGATTTGCAGCTTGCTTTCCACAAAAAGGGCCCGCATATCTTTGAAGCCGCGGCGCAAACACACCCCGTGAAGCCTGCATGTGTGGGGGTGCCATCTCTAGGGCGTGGACCAGGATGCTGTCATCTTTGAAGGTAAATATATCAAATATAATGTAGCCATATGCACTGTACTTTACTAGTGTAGCCTACTATATGCACTGTATGTACTAGTTGTGCAGTTTTTGTTGAGCACTTTTCTTTGTCTTGCTATAGGAATCATGAATAAAGCTTTCTTCCAAGACACATTGTCCCTGAGATAGTGCAATACATCACAGACGCGAGTTCCCGAATGGTCACCGCTTCTACCAGGACAACGATCCGAAGACACACCGCGTCAACAGCGCATATCCTTGAGCGCGGTATCAACTGGGTGAAGACGCCAGCGGAGTAGTGCGGTAACCGTGTCTCATTTGTTTCGCACAGTTTTTACTGTGTACTGTATATCTTAAACTAATTGTCCGTTTTTTCCAATGTCAGATCGCCAGACTTCAATCCTGATCGAATGGTCTGGCATCAGCTGCAAGGACCATATCCGAAAGTGGCGAAACCCTCCAAAAGACGAGTTTGTTGAAAGGCATAATGATTTTTTGGAACGATGTACTCACCGTGGAACGCTGCAATAAATATATAGACCGATATTGCGACTGTTGTTGCCATTGTGATCGCGTCGTAATGGGCAAGCATCAGGAAAGTAGTTACTGTGCAGTAGTATTGTAAGTACAGTATGATACAGGTAAGTATGGCACGATTTATTTTTTTCCCAATAGTCAGAGTATACAGTTTTACAGTTTTTTCTTACAGAGAGAGCAGCACACAAGCCACCAGGTTACAGTACATAGTATTAACAGTAGTCGTTCAGTAGTATACAGTAATTCCGGAGCTATTGACAGTACTACATAACTGCCTACTGCGCTCAATTTTTTTCTTTCCAGAGAAGCAACAGCACCAGCATCTACAGTAGTACTACACATCACACAATGCCATAATACAGTACGCACATAACTGCACGCTAATTTTTTGTTTTCTTGTCGTTTCAGGAAAAAAGGGTTCCTGGGGGGAGGTGGGGTTTTGTGTCATGCTAATCTGTTTGTACAGTAAAATGTACATTTATAAACAGCAGTAATGATGTACACAAAACCTCTCCTCTCTCAATGAACTACTGTACTGTACAGAGAATGAGGAACAAGATAAAGACGGAAAAACAATATTACTATATATATATTATATATATATATATATATATATTATTACATTACAGTATATATTATTAAATAATATTCTTATAAATGTGCATTATTCTGTTTCCCCATGTTTAGAAATGTTTTCAAATGTTTATCCCAATTTCAATCTGCAAAGAACTTAATAAGACTGCATTAGTATTATTCATGATATTTTTATATTGTATTTTTTGGGTCCTGATAAAATAAAATCAATATTTATTCCACATTCTGCTAGTCTGAAATCATTTACAAACAACCACACAACCGCCCCCCCCCCCCACCCCTACAGTACACCAATGAATCAGTTAATGGTTTCTTTAACTCTCAATTCTCACAATGCTGTGCAAATCGGAGTTTACATTTCAAAATCGAGAAGGGCTTTTCCAAAGCGTTACCATAAACAAAGCCTCAAAGGGTTGGGGGGTGTTGTGATTACACGCAGCCGCACTGAGCTTTGTAGGTCGGCTATGGACGGATTAAGAAGCACATGGCAATTCAGAAAATTAACGACTCGTGGAGAGAGGGG
>WSYH01014499.1:1918-15557 GCA_036426205.1 Ascaphus truei | reverse complement strand
CACCGCCAGCCTGTCCTGCCTGATCCCTGCACACTCCTCTCTCTGCTCCCAGGGACTGGCAGGGAAAGCACCGAGCACACCGCCAGCCTGTCCTGCCTGATCCCTGCACGCTGCTCCCAGGGAATGGCAGGGAAAGCACCGAGCACACCGCCAGCCTGTCCTTAATGATTCCTGCTTTATACCCTATACCTCCTGTATAATCAGAAGCTTTTTCCTGCAAGCTGTGATGATAACCCATCTAAAGAAGCCTGTGCTCTCCCCCCGCACCCCTGTCCTGTTTCTCCTGTGTGAGAGACCCTGAGATCTGAGACTTGGAAACACCACGTGTGGGTCCTTTACTTCCGCAGGACCGGGCAGGGAAAAGGGGACACTAAGTGACAACTAAAGAGGAGCTGCTGGTGATGAGCTCAGGCTGAAGATTGGGAAGCCCCTGAACCCCTCTTATTCTCCCACTGCCCCCCCGCTTATCTGCTAATTCTGCTGTAATCATAATAATAAACCTTTCTGAGAGCAGTGACGTCTCCCTGTGTCTCTGGGTGTAAGTACAGTTGTGTGTGTGTGTATGTGAGCGTGTGTGTGTGTGTGTGTGCGTGTGTGTGCGTGTGTATGTGTGTGTGTATATGTGTGTATATATGTGTGTGTATATGTGTGTGACAGTGTGTGTATAAGAATGAATGTGTGAATATATGGAATACCAGCATTATGAGTTGTATTAGGAAATGTACTAATCTAGCAGCAAAATAGATAGTAAGGTATCTGGGTATATATACCTGTGTATAGTATATAAAGGGCTACTTCTGCAGTCTCCTTATATAGGGGGAATGTAATCATTGATAATATTTAGTACATTTATTTTTGTGCAATCAGAACAATATTATTTATTTTCCTATGGTGCAACGTAACACACCAGACATCGAAATGAAATATGTAATGTGATCAATATTCTTATCTTATTTATAAAATATTTTACCAGGAAGTATACAGTGAGAGTTACCCCCTCTTCGTTTTCACGTATGTCCGGTGTCACAGAGTTAAGACAACTAATCAAACACGTGTTTACAAATACAGTTACATAATGAGCAGGGTATAGACATTAGATACCAAGCAATTGCATGCACAGAGAATTTATGTTATATACCCCATTCCCAAACTGCAACGCGATAATACATTCAAACCCCTCTCCACTCCCTATCCCCCCCCCACTCATTCTGTGGTTAGTATCTGCGTTGTAAGGACTCTCATATGTACCCCCGTTATCATATAGTCAATACAACCATAATATGGTACAGTCCTGTACAATACAGTACAGGAAAATAACAATGATATTCCATACAGTGCCAAACATCAGACTACATTAATACAACAGGGCAACATTTCTAAGGTTACCGACCATACATTACCATATAAATTATCAGGACCATACATTCATTCTCAGGCCATCCATACAAAGGACCAAAATTACCAATATAATCTTAAAACCAATATTACCATATAGCACATATACGGACCATCATAATTACGCACATCATCTACCAGAAATCTACATCGACACACTACCTATAGGCATTAACCTTACCAGTACATCTAGGGCAGGACCAATACATAGCCAACACCTATACACAATAATGAATTACTAATCAGGACCATACTATCCATTACCTCATCACAGACCAATACATTACCCGTACGGACTACATTACCATACCATCAAGTTATGTCATTTAAAAGACCAATACATTACCGATAATTACATATAGCAGGACCAATACATTACCATACATCTACAGGACATATGTACCTAGCATACTCTAGTCCAATACTCATATAATCTCAGGACCAATACATGACCATACATTCTACAAACGGCCACATACATTACCATAGCTCTAATCCGACCAATACAGTTAATACCTAATTAGGACTAATCTACCATCCTAAGACACCTCACATTACCAATACATCTACAGGACCAATACTATTCCATACACACCATACATTCCTATCTACAGGACCAAGATCACTTACCATAAGTTACAGGACATAATCTCTTATCGGACATAATTACATATTACAACTTACATACATCATCTACAGGAAAAACCAGTACATTGCCGAAACATAAACAGGGCCAATATATTACCAAACATGTAATATACAGGACCATATACTACCAAACATATACAGTGACAAATACACGTACAATTAATAGCCATCTACAGATGCCAATACATGTCCATGACATCTAGAGGACCACTACATAGCATTATCATCCGATGATCTATTAACATACTTACAGACCATATCTTACATACATATACGATGACATACAGTTACCATTACATAGCTATTAAACAGGACACAATGACATTACCAACATCTACAGCAGGACTATCATAATCCATCTACAGCCAATAACATATCTACAGGACTAATCACAGTACCAACATCACAACCATTAGACCAATACATAAGACAATACTGACCATACATCAACAGACCAATCCTTACACTACATAAACAGACCAATACATACTTACCAGTTACAGACATATACAACATTGGGATACATGCTCACAGGACAACATCATACGAACACGGACATTCATTCTCATAATAAGTGATCAATCAAAAAGGACGATGGCGATCACGGAAGAATGAGCTTTTATCAAAGGATTAAAATTATAATAAGGCTTTATTGTCCTTTTCCTTTTATATCAGGAAATCATCCCAACACGGGGGGGGGGGGGAAGCTTACATTCACTTGGGATAGTCTTGAAGTGAATCCCATGCAATTCACAACTCCTAGTTTAAGCCAGGTCTCCCAGCCCAAACCACAGGATAGCATGACATAAGCAGAATATAAGAAGTCTCCTGTAGAATGAAAGAATCTTAATACTGTTAGTCATCTGTAGAGTATAGGCTTCTAACTCTCTCTCCTGGAACACAACACCGTGCGTGCCAGCAGAAAATCAGCAATCAGGTTTAGAAGTCTTAAAATTGGTGTCTCATGCAATACAGACTCTGGCTGATTTACTATGCTATCTTGACAAGACAGAGCTCAATACCTGTGGTTCTACCAAAGGTCACTCTCGATTCAGAGCTAAGTGAGTCACTTTCCTGTCTCAAGGCCGCTTTTTCTAAGCTCTACCAGCCCTCTAATCAGGCAGGTGTGTTAGTTAATGGATGCTAACCAGCAGTTAACCACCACCATACTGCTTGGATTAGAGAGGCACTTTTGTGTGGACTTAGTAGTACAACCGATTGCTCACGGCGACCCGTGACGGTGTCAGATGCCTATCCCATGCCCCGCATGAATGTTTACTAGATTGAACTCGTCGGCGTGGGCAAATTACTGACAACAACATGGATTTGAGGTCAAAGGCTTTGGCAAATCCCACTGACCCCTGAGCTGGGAAAGTCAGCATTTCTCACGTCTCAAGTGGCCTCTATGAGTTTTTTAAGTGGATGGCCATTTTGGGATAAGAATGCCCAGGGGTAACCTATCCCTTCCACGCCTGGTCATATGTTACTGGAGGATGCAGACTATGCCCCGGCTACTTATATGACATTGCTGTCACTTTATAATCCATGGGACTTCCTTCATTTTTCAAGGAGCATGTAGCTTGGTGCTGGCTAAGGATGCAGGGAGGCTGGGCTTACCTTGAAACCCACCATAATGTATGGTCGGATGGCATACAGAGGGTCGCTGTAACGTTAAGGGAGCAAAGGTGTTGGTTGGAGGGGCAGCACCTCAAAACCAAGCCACCAAGGTAGAAGCCCCATTAGTCAGTGGCCTGTTCTGCAAAAACCAAGAACAGCTGGCAATTTTTAGGCAACCGCAGGGTATATAGGAAGTTGTTCCACAGTAAAGCAGGCCATTGGCCAAACCCTGACTATTTTGACTAAGAAGGTCAACTGTCCTGTGCTTATCACCCCTGGACTCCCTCCTGTGAAACGCTTATTCGTTCAGGCACTGAAAACTAGCGTCTTGCTTGGGCCCGGGGGCCCCATACGACTGGGCTGCCCCAGACTAATCCACAAACATTTCCTGCATACAGAACTGATGCCTCGATAGGCTGAGTGGCGTTGGGGCTTGTGGTTGATCGCAGGGGGGGCCGACGAGCAGAGGGCACCCTGTGGTATACCTCAGCCGAAAACTACTCCGCAGAAGAGGTGCCTATGCCACCATTGGAAAGAGTGCGTGGCCATTGTGTAGTCAGCATCAAAAAGCTGCCAGCCCTATGGTATGGTAGTGGCTTTCACTGTCTCACAACACACACCCCTGATTGGCTGCAAGGGCATCAGGGGAAAATGCCACGTATGCTAAGGTGGATGCTTGGCCTTGGCAAGTTTGAGTTGACTATTCCGCACCAAAAAGGGTAGTGAAAACAGCAATGCTGATGTGACTTTCACGTCAGTGACTATACCTCTGAGACTGAGTTCATTAATGGTTTTGCAGCAGTGCCCTACTAGGCATTCCCGTTAGGCAGGCTGGGAGGCCACAGTGTCACCCATTAAGGAGGGAGAGTGTAGAGGGATGAGGGGAGTTGCCCGTATTAAAGGGGTTGCACCACATATGCCACCCCCTGACCTCACGCCATTGACCAGCAAGTGGGTTTTTTAACCTGAACTGTGATCAGGGAATGTGGTCCCCCCCTTGCTAAGTCATAACATGTAGTTTCTTCCCTGTTTCCCATGATTTCATTCTAAAAATCAGTGTCTGCCACACACACACCGCAAAGGCTGGGCTCCCATAATCCATGTGGTGACCAAATGTTAATAGTGTTTATTTATTAAGCCGGAATCTTATGTTTAATCATTGTTCTGCTGGTCGGGCTGCTTTTCGTTCAGACGGCAACATTATTGGCCAAAAAAGTGTCTGCCATAGCCTCCATTGGAGCTCCATTCATTTCATATGGCAGGAATATAGACTGTTTTTGGACCGTTTTCCCCACGAACGCAGCAGGTGCGTCCAGAGGGAGAACGGCGGTTTCCATTGTAAGTCAAATGGGCTCATTGACTTCGAATGGGGGGATTCCTCGACTGACGCGCTTTCCAGGGGTTGGCAGCCTCCACGCCGCAAAACCGCAAGCGCGAATCTTTGGTCTAAAAAAAAAAGAGCTTTCACTAATTTCCTCTGATTAGGCTTGGCAAGTTCACACGTAAGTGGCGTGGGAATCTTAGGTTTAGGGCACCCGTGAATAAAGATATCTATTTTTTGCCTCCCCTAGTTCCTAGGCCTCCCCCCCACTGCCGACACGGCACTCACCAGGGTCCCAAAGGAAATCCATGGACCCCCCGGAAAAGGGTCGTGCTGCTCAAGCGTGTCACAGCTAAAGGTTCCAATGGCGGGCAGCAGCAACGAGAAACGGCTAAGAGTCCTGAAACCACACAAATCATAAGTCGCATATCTCCGGTTCTGAGGGTCCAATGGCCATGGTTTGGGGTGCACTGTAGCTCAACTCTTGGAGGTGCTCCGGATGGCTCAAACCATTTCCTACCACTCTCGTGACCAACCCATAGGACAGTTATGGACTTACCCATAAAGGTCTCGGAGTTTTTCCTAGGCTTAATTCAACGCGGAGCGATGCTCCCGTGAAAGTCAAACGTCATGGTGGCAGACCTCCATAGGCCCGCCATGCGATCGGATATAACCATAGACAGGCCTATGGGCGCTGAGCCCGCAGTTTTTCATCTGGGATTAAGTGAAAAGATGTGGATTATTTTATATAGCGAGAAATTGTGTGTTGCAAGTATGAAACGGTTTAAATGGTATTTGTTGTGATGGTTCCCGGCCGGTTCTGAAATCGGGCAATGCTTGAAACTTGACGCCTAAAGTCGGGCCGTTCTGGCCATTGAAGGCCCTGAATTTTGGACCCGCTGACCTGATGGAACCGATCATTTAATATGTTTTTTGTTTTAAACTTTAATATTGTATTCAAGGCGGGTACAAACTAAAAAACAAACCCCCCAAATCGCAGAAGATATTCCTTCCACACAAAGGTATGCAAATGGTGCAGGTGGAGGCGACCCACAATCCTAGGAATCAAGTACTGATCAAAGACTCTGCCCACATCTAAACCGTTGTTACCGATTATGGCGAGAGAAGTAATCACACTGGAGTGGTTGTAAGATGTTATAATCTACAACCTTCAACAAGAACGATCCGCTGGCCAGATACTTTACTCTGGTAGACTGGG
The DNA here is from genome assembly GCA_036426205.1 of Ascaphus truei. Lineage (NCBI taxonomy): Eukaryota > Metazoa > Chordata > Amphibia > Anura > Ascaphidae > Ascaphus > Ascaphus truei. Next base: position 9,357 of record WSYH01014499.1, on the reverse strand, counting down.
TCTCACCGTGATTTAAATTATGGGCTACAGGAATAGACTAAAAATACGCCCCCTCAGAGTTCCCAGTATGTCATTGGCTAACTAGCTGGGGGGCATGGGTTAAACTGTGTTCGCCGACGTTAGGGTTGGTATACAGAGAATTGTATTACCATAATCTGATATTCCATGTTAACAAATAGGGTTACACTGGTATTTAAAACTAAATGTTGTCCACGCCTATAGTCTGAGTCCTCGTTTATACATCTGATTCAACCGATTTCTGCGAAATTTGCTATCTGGTACTTCTCCATCCCCTCTACCGCTAAGTAATGTTACCCTCTTGGCCTGTTAATTGAGTCTAGTATTGCTGTGTTCACCACCTCATTTTTTTTTTTTATAACTTTGATTTATTGGGTGAAATAAAACATACATGGTTATACACCAACCCATATGAAGCTTTCAGACATAACCGACAATCACCCCCTTTTATTTTTTTATTTTACAATCACGCAAAACTTACACAACATAACAGAGACCACCAAGCACAGTGGGAACTGACTACAAAGTGTAAGCAGGGGCAGAGGAGGGTAGGGGTGGGGGGCGGGGAGGTGCTGGGAGATCCTTATCTTCCAATAGAGGGGGTGTGCCGGCTGCTCTCTGGCTTCTTCGCCGTGCCGGCGTACTGGACTCCTCGCTCGAATCCTCTGTGCCACATTATATTATGTGAACCTCTCCTCCTTACTGAATCCAAGCGGACCGCCTTCCTCTTTTTCCCTCCTTTCGCACAATCTCTAATTCTCTATTTCTTGGGGTCAGCCTACTCAGCATGTGTTCCCGCCCCGTACCCCCCAGATCCCTGTATACTATACATTCCATGAGATCTGTTCTTATCTCGCCAAGAGAAACGCATTTTATTAATTATCCATTTGCAGATTTGTGGTCATATCTATTCCCGGGATGTCCGTCTGTGCCTCACCAAGGCGCCCGACTTTTAGAAATTTTGACTCGGTGTCGTTAACAACCAGACTGTGTCGACTGTTCCAGCATCCGGTCAACAAACACAAATTCTGTGCCTGATCTTGGATAATTGGAATATCGGTTCTGCTTTCCTACGTAATGCTGCAATCTCGCACCTGGTGGCAGTGCCAAATTTGTAATCACTTATGTGTAGGGGCGTATTCGACTAGCCCCGTCGACCCTCTGCCCACAAAACAGCCTGGGTCTCTGGGGTCACGATCATCCCTTCTCGGCTCAGTCCTTCAAGAACGTCATCTCTATGCTTCCCACCAAATCGGGGGCCAACCTTCGTTGCAAGACCACCAGCTTTGGCATAAAGTCCGCTCTGCTTCCTGTCCGCACTGTTGGGAGCAGAGCGAGGGGAGATAACCCTTTGACAAAATTTGATAATTTTATTGGGCGTATAATTATTACCAACGACCGCATCAGCACCATCGATTATATGCGTTCTCTACTTTAATGGTGGTACAGATAGAGCAGTTTAGGCATGCTCCTACAATGGCAGGATCCTAACTCCGCATCTATCGTCTTCTAACCGTCCTCCCTCCCAGGTTCTGCTTCCCCTGTCCTCATGGTAACTAGTCTGTGGTTGGTCGTCTGTCTCTTGGCAATAGGACTACTTCCATCTTACTTCCCTGACCATATTCAGAGGTTTAGGGTCCCCCTTGCTGTCCTCGTCATCTGAACAAAGGCTGTGCTGCAAATTATTTGTTCCTCCGAGTGCCGATTGGGGCTTCGTTATAAGAAAGCTCTGATCGGAGGATATTCTAAGAGTTCGTCGTTAGGATATCCTGCTCTCTTTGATATATCAAAGGGTTTTAGATATATTGCCTACCCTCCAGATCGTTTAGACGGAGATACCCTGCTTCGATCCACTTTTGAGAAATTTAGAGCTTTCCATACCGGGAGGCAAAGGTTTGGGTTCCCCGCATATGGGAGTCATCAGAGAATTCCGGGTATGTGAGAAGAGACATTTGAATTTACTGCTTCCCATGTTCAAGGGAACTGACCATGGTCTGCTCCTGCCGTGTGTGTCGCATAGCGGACGCGACTTTTTGGGCACCAATTAGATTCCTGCGGGGGCTGAGGGGGCCGTGTGTTTCCTCTCTGTCTCCGCCCCGTCGGCGTGTAGTCATTCTTTTTCTAATGCTACCCACCTCCGAAGCCTCCCGGATCTGTGTGCCTGTACATCTGCTCAACTGGGCTGCCCTCGTCCAAGGCGAACAGTCATGGCAACCCACAACACCCCTCTCGAGTCGGGCCCTCCTCAGATTGTCTTTTTTAATTTGGGCGGGCCTTTTAATTCCAGATAAACTTTGTTATTAAGGTCTGTAGCGGCGAGGTTCGTCTTTTTTAGGGGGATCGGGAGGAGCCTGTGACAGGTACCGCACCCTTGGGCAGGAGATTCTTTTCACGCTATGAATAGCGACCATATCCACGGATGCTACAACTCCACCCCTCTCCGGAGATCCACTCACAAAGTTCCGGATACGAACTTGGATAGATTTGCTTTATCTAAAGCCTTGTACTCCTTTGTGATTATATACCCCTAAGGTATTGTAATCATAGGATATGGTTGCGCACTTGAAATTGAAATTTAGTCCAATTAGTTTTTCTACTTGTTTAGGTAACTTTTGTTGAGGGCCTTTCTGATTTGGCCTGATCTAATTTGAATCCCTGAGATTTGTTTGAAGGTCCTCGGCAGATTGAGAATACATTTGGGCCGGTAGCGGGAGGTAGGGGATTTTTTATAATGTCAGGATCACATCATCCGCGTATGTGGCCACTTTGTGTGGCTTGTGTTCCCCTTTCACAGCTAATTCCCTTATATCCAGGTTGTTTCTTCTACTAGATTGCCGTGGCCAGGGGGTTTCAACGTACAGGGCGAACAGCAAGGGAGACAGCGGCAGTCTTGTCGTGTGCCGCTCCGTCATTTGAAATTGGTCGGATGGGAACCCTTGATGGCCGTACGCCTTAGCCGTTGGCCCCTCGTATAGAGCATGATTTGCGTCCAAGAGGACGTCCCTCAAAGGCCATGTCCTCCAGTGCGTCCCCCTCGAAATAGGCCAATCGATCATGTCACGGCTTTTTCCTCCGCGTCCGACGTCATACCATCGACGGAATATTCTGTTTTTTTGGTCCAATCACCAATCTATTAATCGTTTGGTATGTCTGCCGCTTGCCTAACTCCAATGAACCCTACCTTGTCTGGATAAGCTAATCTGGAAGGACGATACCCACTGTCTATTGGCTAATCGTTTGGAGAAAATGTTAACATCCTTGTTTATCATCACGAGATGGGGCCGGTAGTCTCTTAGCATCTGGGGCCGGTCCTTACGCAGATTTATGGATCCGGGGATGGACGCTTGAAGCATCTGGGCTGGAATACAGGTCGCCCCATTGCAAGACCAATAATATTTTTAATGATGGGGACTAAATGTTCAGATATTTTTTTATAGTATAGGTTGTGAGAAGCCATCTGGGCCGGGGCACCGTTGGGCAGGCTTAAGCGACTTTACAACTTCCAATTAACTCTTCTAAAAGAGAAGTCTGTCTGTAACGCTTGTCCTCATCCTCTCCGGCTCAACGTCGGTAGTTTGGCTTCCTTAAAATTATCGCGCTGAGATTGTCCCTCGTTTGTTGATTGTGTATGAACCTTACGTAGTCCATCTTAGAGCTCTTGTAGTTGCGTTTGAATTCTGCCACGATCTCGTTTAGGATTAGAATAAGCTCTCCCCTCGCTTGCGATGGCTTGTTGTGGTAATTAGGAATTTTGTTTCGAAGTCGATTAGCTAACAGGGTGTCCGTGCTTTTTCGGCCTTCTCAAAGTACCTGCGCCTAGACGGGCAGCTCATTTCGCTGCTCGGCCTGGGAGGACCGTCTGACATCAACTGCTGTTTGGTATCTGAAATGCTACTCAGGGTGTCATCCACTTTGGGGCTATTTGTGTGCTTCTGTTTGGAACCCGCCAATTCCTCCTGTAAGATTTTTATCTGACTCTTCCTGTTCTGCGTCCTGGGCGCCTAGCTGGCTAGGACCATATGAGCGAACCTCTGAGGGAGCCTTATGCCTCCCACAGTTGCGGTGTGTGGTGAGACACCTCCCGCAACGTTCTCAGAGAAAATTCCACGAGCCTCTCCTCATCCTCTCTGTCCTCTCTCCTATTTCTTTTTGAATGGTTAGAAGATTTTGTAGTAACAATTCGATTTTATTCCTCGCAGTTTGCTCCCGGTCTGTCTAGTAAATTTTAGTGTGGCAAAACCGCAGCTCTCTGGGTTAGAGGGTGGTGGTCGACTACCCCGAACTATCGTGGATCCTGTCGGGAGACCACTGGGACCTAGTCTAATTGATCCAGGAAGTAGTCTACCGCTGTATCCGGTTGTGTGGGGTGGGAGAATAAGGTGTATCTCCTTCTCTGTGTGTGCTTCTGTCGCCACCAGATATTACCATTGGCATCTTCTTAGCCCTGTATGATTCGTTTAACATCAATCTTATGTGGGAGACTAGGGAATGGCCTGTGCACCCGGTCCATTTTGGGTGTTTATTGTCCTGTTAAGGTCCCCCCCCGTCTACAATCATATTTCCCTCCTCCCTTGGGCTTCCCTTGTGTAATGTTCTCGGAAGAAAGGGAAAAAGAAGTCGCTGATGGTTCACAAAGTGCATATACTGATTCAGTGTGAGAGCGGCTTCCCTGGATTGATCCCCACCGTCACTAAATCAGAAACCTGCCCTCCTCCTGGTCTGGCCCAACCTTTTTCCAGTCAGCTTTATGTCTTTTGTAAGCCATCAGGGCTAACTTGCCTTCGCAGGACTATATTAAAACTCCCGTGACGGCTGTGAGAAATACACTGACCAGATGCCTCGCTCGTTTATTCAATTGTGTCTTTAGAAAATGCGTAACCTGATTCAGTCTGTGTCCTTCTGGCCATTCTGTTCCTTCCTTCTCCTGCCGGCGTAGAGTCCGCCACTGCATCTCGCGGATATTGTTTGTTCGCCTTCCCCTTTTGCACCGCGGGGGAGAGGGCATGTGGTGGGGGAAAGTGATAGCAGAAGGACAGAAACCACCAATGTGAGACAACAAAGAAAAACAACATGAATACATTAAACCTAATATAGCTGTGTCAGCAGCTTAGGTACGTGGGTCCCTGTCCCATACCAAGTCGCAATTGCCTTTGGGATGAAAGGGCTCTCCGCGAATCCCCTTCCGCCCGCCAACCCATTCCGCCAAATGACTTCAATGTTGTGGGTTTCCGGTTCTCTGGGTCTCCCATCCCCCTCGCCGGCCTCTAGTTGAGACTCATGCCGGACTCGCGGGGTAGGTCCAACTCGCTCCACCCGCCGTGTCTGTGCTCTATTAACAACCCTTTCGTATAACCGATTCACAAAACCCATAACTTAGGATTGCAACTGTCCTGCAGACCCGCCTGCCTGTCAGGTCCGCCTGCGGTTGCCTTTTGCTGCCTGCTTGAGTTGATGTTTATCTGAACATAAAAATTGCCATGTCCCTCCTAATCCACTGTCTGCCCTGTGCCCGCCCCGTGTGGTCCCCCCGTCTTCCTCTCTTCTCCCCACTACTTCCCTTTTTTTTTCTTCCGTCTCAGCTGCACTTGACCGCTCCCTTGTCCTCGGCCTCTTGTTATGCCTATCCTCTCCTATCCCGCTTTATCACTTTATCGTCGGCTTCTTTGACTCTATACTTGAAACCCACACCGCCTTTCTTAGCTTATCCTCCTGATCGTAGAAGACCTCCTCTTGTCCCTGATCATCCACCGACGCGCTTTCTTCCCCTACCTTCATAAATGACGTACTCTCGTTTTCCCATCAGCCCATCCTTTTTCAGCCTCCTCTCTCCTCCCTTGTCGCCGTCTGCCTGTCCTTCTCTTCTACTTCTACTCTACTCCGTCCTTCTCCCTCCCTTTTCTTCATCCTTTCCCCCTTTCCTCCTCACCCCTCCATCGATTCGGGCTCTGCCTACCATACCTACTGTCCCCCTTCCTGTTTAACGTGTTCTACCTCGCCATGTTTCCCGTATCGGCTCTCACTCTCATTTTCTCCCCCCTTATCCTCTCCTTCCTCTCTCTGTCACCCTCTCCCCACCATTCGACTACCTACTCCCTCGAAATCCCGCTCGGTACACTACCGATCTCTTTCCCCTCACCTGCTCTTCCCCTCCAACCTGACACCATGGCCCTGCTGGGCGGGTCGCGCTAATCACAAGCTATCTCAGGCTGCAGCGCTCTAGCTCTGATACACAGCTTGCTTCTCTACGTTCTTTTCTTCCCCTCTCTCTCCTCACTGTCTCACCTTCCCTCCTCTCACTCTCCCTTCTTTCTTTCTATTACTTCTAAGCTCCACCCATCTACTCGTTCCTAGCTCCCCCTTCTCTTTCCCCTTCTATACTAAGCTACTCCCCCTTCCTCTCCTCATACTTTCTATCTAAGAACTCCTTAGAGCCTCCCCTAAAACTAAGCTCCCCCCTTCTTCCTCTCGCCCCTCTCCTCTCTTCTTTGTCCAGGCAAGGGACAGACCCTTTCGGCCTTCTCGCCTCGTGCTCTGATGGATCGGCGCTGTCCCTCTGGTGTTTCGCTGGAGCTTGGTGTCCCCCCCCCCCTGAGTGTCATCGAAACTCGACCCGGTCGTTCCTTCCCTTGCTGGTGCCCCTCCTCCCCTCCAAGATGGCGTCTTTCTATCATCTATCTCGGTTCTATCCCATCCGGCTTCCGCCTGATATGACGATATCCGCTTCCTGTTTCCGTTTCCTCCGGCCGCCTTTGAGGATGCCACTCTGGCCACGAGGGGGATTGGGCGCGCGCTCATCCTCATCTTCCCACCTCCCTTTGGTTCCTTTCCCTTTGTTTTGTTGTTGTTGTTTGTTGTTGCGCTCAACAAAAAGCTTGGTGGGCTCTCCTCTCGTCTCTCTCTCTCTGGTGTGTCTCTGGGTGTAAGTACAGTTGTGTGTGTGTGTATGTGAGCGTGTGTGTGTGTGTGTGCGTGTGTATGTGTGTGTGTATATGTGTGTATATATGTGTGTGTATATGTGTGTGTGTATATGTGTGTGACAGTGTGTGTATAAGAATGAATGTGTGAATATATGGAATACCAGCATTATGAGTTGTATTAGGAAATGTACTAATCTAGCAGCAAAATAGGTAGTAAGGTATCTGGGTATATATACCTGTGTATAGTGTATAAAGGGCTACTTCTGCAGTCTCCTTTTATAGGGGGAATGTAATCATTGATAATATTTACATTTATTTTGTGCAATCAGAACAATATATTTATTTTCTATAGGTGCAACTAAACACATCTGAAATGAAATATGTAAGTGTTTACAGTATATTATTTATTTATTTATAAATTATTTTACCAGGAAGTAATACAGTGAGAGTTACCTCACGTTTTCAAGTATGTCCTGGGCACAGAGTTAAGACAAATAATACACG
>WSYH01014498.1:0-15565 GCA_036426205.1 Ascaphus truei | reverse complement strand
GGGAAAAAAATGGCCGCTCGTTGGGGGCGGGCTCATATAGAGCCTGGCCGCGCGCCCACAAAGCCTGGGAGCGCGTGCCAATCAGCTGTTAGGCATGGGGAGTTTTTTTGTTTTTTTTCAGCGCGAGCAGGGAAATTTGAGCGCGAGCAGGGAAATTTAAAAAAACAAACACGTGTGCTGCTTGGGCCAATATTTACTCGCCCAGAGGTTAAATCCACCCGCCCTGGGCGTGTAAATGTATAGGATTGTCGAACACTGTATATATACATATATATATACTGTATATATACATATATATATATATGTATATATATATATATATATAACATATTTACAGTATATATATTATACAGGGCTCGATAAATGCACTCGCCTGGGGCGAATGTATTTGGCCTGCTGGCGAGTCTTATGTGTGGCTGCGTCTCTGCCATTTTCCTGCTTCTCACCTGCAACTTGTGAATGTCTCCCCTGCAGCTCCTGTCATTTGCCATGACAACGGGACGCTACGTGACGTCACAACATCACGCAGCGTCAAGTTACTGCTGCCGCAGGTAAGACTCATGAGGGGGAGAGTCAGAGAGAGTTTTGGGGGGGGGGGGGGGGGTGGTTTTTTGTGGGGGGGGGGGGTTTTTTTGTGTTGGACGAGGTTTTTTTTTTTTTTTAGACTTTGTCGAGCCATGTGTGTGTGTGTGTATATGTATATATATATATCAGTGGTCGACAAATCACCAAAAAATCTACTCGCCGAACAAAAAAATCTACTCGCCACCTAGTACCACACGTGTGCTGCTTGGGCCAATAGGAGCTCGCCACGATGTTAAATCCACTCGCGTGCAAATGTATAGGTTTGTCGAACACTGTATGTATATATATATATACACATTCTATTTTTTTCCTTACCTTTAGATGTCTTCACCCTCCGATTCCCGTGGTTACCGCAAGCTCTTGAATCAATCCACGATCCCAAACAGCAAAGGGCTACAGGTAAAAAAAAAAACAAAGTCCTTTCCTTCTTTCTTTTTCTTCATCAGTAAATCTGCTCTTGTAATCCTATTGGAGGAGGAGGTCCTCCCTCCTCGGCTTCTTGCCGTCAAATTAGGCTGCACAGGCTTTTATAGCCCTGTGACGTCACATTTTAGTGCAAATGATTTACACGCCTCTGATTGGCTGTGAAAACCATATGTTTTTTTTGTGTGTGACGTCATGTAAAAGAAGTGAAGCCAGCAAATCAGAATGGCTGTGCTTTCTTTCCCTTTAACATGACGTCACCAAAAGCAACATGGCTGCCGTCACAGGGTACTTCAGCCAATTAGATTGTGGGAACTATATATATATGGTTGTAGTAGACCACGTGACAGATTTTTTGGGGAAAGGATGTGACGTCATCCAAAAGGAGTCACATGGTCTACAACAATCAATCAGATTGGCTGATTCCCACAATCTGATTGACTGAAGTACCATGTGACGGCAGCCATGTTGCTTTTGGTGACGTCATATTAAACGGAAAGGAAGCACAGCCATTCTGATTGCCTGGCTTCACTTCCTTTACATGTTATCACCAAAAAAAAAACACATGGTTTTCACAGCCAATCAAGAGGCATGTAAACAACTTGTACTCAAATGTGACGTCACAGGCCTATAAAAGCCTGTGCAGCCTCATTTGACGGCAAGAAGCCGAGGAGGGAGGACCTCCTCCTCCAATAGGATTATTCAGCGTGCCTGCTGAAGATGGATGAAGAAGAAGATAGAAGACACCGAAAGAGCCAACATTGGATTACAATTTACAGATGAAGAAAAAGAAAGAAGGAAAGGACTTTGGAATTTTTTTTACCTGTGGCCCATTGCTGTATGGGATCGTGGGTAGGTTCGAGAGATTGCGGTAACCACGGGAATCGGAGGTTGAAGACATCTAAAGGTAAGGAAAAACATAGAATGTATGTTGTTTTTCTTTTACAGGTTTTTTTTATTTTATTTTTGTGGTGATTGCATTTTTATTTCACACATTTATTCCAAATGTATGTTTGTATGTATGACCCTTTAGGGCTATACATACATACATACATACATACAAACAGACAGTAAGAAGCAATGGTTATTTTGGCAAATGCTTGCTTGTATGTATTTTAAATGTATATTGTTTTTTTGTTTTTAAATTTGTATGCTATTTATATTGAATATTGATGTAGTGTTCAGGCATTTTTGCTGGTGTTTTAAATTGTTTATTTCTGGCTTTTGGTTGGTGTTGCTTTTTAATGTTGGATTATTTTTTGACTTGATTTGGAATGATGCAGTTTATTTAGATATTTATTTTATTTATTCATGGTTTTGTTTTGGGGTTTTAATTGTTTATTCTGGTCTTTATTTTTGATTGGATTCATTGATTGGTGGTATAATTCATTGGTGGTAATTTTGTTCGGTTTACTTCTTTATTTGTTTTCAGTTTGAGATTGTTTTGAATGCATTGGATCTTGTTTGTGATTTTTTTTTTTAGGTTGCCCATTGACTGGCATAGTGTTAAATCATGCCCATATTATATGGGCATGATGTACCCACTGTACCAATGAATGGGTGAAGGGTGGGGGTAGGTGCCTGGGGAGGGTGGTTAGGCCTCCTGGGTGGGTAGCGAGAGAGGGTGGGTTAACCCCTTAATTACTATAGCGGGTACTAACCGCTAAGGTGCTTAATGGGTTAGTGGACATTAGATTGTATTTTTGATTGCACTTAATTGTTTGTGGCAACGGAGGACATGGACAGTGATGAGGATGAGGATGGCCTTCATCGTGGCAGCCCGGCAGGGGTGACTGCAAGTTTTATTTATTTTATTTCTGTAGCTTAATGTTTTATTTGTAATGGACAAATGCACTTCTCTGCAACCACCTCAATCCCCTCCTCTGGACCCCCTGCAACCATCTGGTTGGTGGTGATGAATTGTGTTGGGAGGCCCCCATGACCCCCCACTTCTGTCCAAACCCTGTCAGTCACCCTTCCCCAGTCCCCAGTGTGTGTCAGTACCTGGAATTTTCCATTGGGCTCCTGAGCTTTTTGTGTCACAGTGGTCTCATATTGGGAAACCATCTTTCCAAGATCATTACCTAGCAACACATTAGCAGGTATATCATAAATTATTTCCACCTCCCGCACACCCTGCCCAGTACCCAATTCAAGTATACCTTTGCCACTGGCAAAACGTGGCGGCCCCCTCCTGCCCCCCAATAGTTTTCATTAATGATTTTCTCAAGTCGCACCTGTCCTGGCTGCACAAGGGTAAGCGTAGCACCCGAGTCTCTCAGTCCTTGGGTGACTTTCTGACCCTCCATGACTGGCTGCAAGTGGGCACCTTTGTTTTGTTGCGGCCCAGGCATCACACAGACACCTTGGCACACTCCTGAGGGGCGGTCCCCTCCAGAGGCAGTTGCAGGCCTCTTCCTTTCTTTATGTGTAAATGGAGCAGATGGATAAGTATCCATAAACTGTGCACTAACATTTTTATGATGTTAATCAAGCCTTGATTCCCATAGGGACTCTCAAAGGTGTTCTCCTGATGTAATACTTGAGTGCAGTGTTGCATGGGATATGGTGTATGGATCCCAGGTAAAAAAAGAGAGAGAGAGATGCAGAATAGTGTAGATGGTCACAATGTATTCAGACAAAGGAAAGCAAGTACAAAATGGCAACTCACATTGTGACCCTATGCATATGGCATCGTACAGACTGACAAGTGGTCTCCGGTGAAAGCAGTTGGAATATTGCGGTCGGTGGGGCTTTCCTCGGAGGGGCTGGTGCACCTTCAGCTCCTTGTTTCCTCCCCGTGCCTTCCACTTCCACGTTCCAGCCTCACATGGTAGACATCTTTGCGTGATGACGTCACCCTCTACGGATCGCGCTTGCCAGGACTGCCAGGGACTCTATGCATTTCGTAGTTAGCTTCATCAGAAGATTGTCAGATTTTTATATTTATACTGACCCTGGCTCCACCTGGTTGTACACGGCCTCAACTCTTTCTATATTTCCATATCTTACTTTTAGTTGATACTCTTTCAGTCTTGCACTCCTGTTTAAAAAATGCCCTTCATTCTAAAGTTTTAAAATCTAAAAATGGCATATTGTGTATATTTAAATACATGGAACAGAATAAAAGCAGTTAATTGTTACTCACTTTCTCTCATACAGTATGAACTCTTACAGATGTTCCCCAGCAATATATTAGCTCTGAGCAGTTCCTCTAAAACAAGTGCTACCATCATATGACGGATGTACTATACCAGTGGGACTTCAAAATAAATAAAGCCATGTGTACAGATTTATTGTAACCTAGTTCTATGAGAAAGAAAGGGGCTCTGGGTGAACTGTTTTATCTGATTTTAAGAGACTGTATTCTGTGACAATCATCCCTGGGGACTGGAAGATAGCAGATGTAACATACTGGCCCATATCACTACCATCACTTGTGCTGTATTAAAACGCAGCCGATGCCAGCTCATAGCTTTCACACACTGTTGTACAATAGCCATACATGAGACTGACTTGCTTCATTAAACATGTCTGTGCAATGAGTGGTGCTAGATTATAGTGGCCACAGTATCTCTGTTTCAACAGGGGAGGAAGTCAGAGCAAAGCAACTATAGAGACAATTGCACTGGAGAATCAGCACATTTTATGGCGGGTGGAGCATGACACACAAGTCTAATTTGTTTTATTCATATAAATACATGAATAGTTTGGATGGAGATACCAGTGTGTAGACATACTGCTTTAGTTGGCACATCTGCCAATGAAGCTAGTGCAAAATGCTCTGATACTGTACAGTTTATACTTCCCAGTTTAAAAAAAAACAACTATATATTCTGAATGGAACTCCACATAGTGATCAATGTCAAATAAAAATGTAGATATGGTTTGTAAAGATACAGGTACGTTGCGGGAAAATATGGTAGTACTGTATTAGTAAACAATTGCAAAGTTACTGAAAATTCTTAAATAAACTATATGAAAATACATATCTGATGAGATGAAAATTGCCTCAGGTTTACATATTAAAATGCCTACAGTGTCTGTACAAGTTCAGGCTGAGTAGTCAGGAATATTGGCCTGCTGAGAATATGCAATTTCACAAGTGAAAAAGACAGTCTCTTGGTGTTGTACAAAAGCTTTGGTCAGGCCTGTACGATTTTGATCATTACACTATAGAGAGAAATAACAATCTTCTTACCACTTTGCTTTATTAGCCAGCAGCTTTAAACAGAAAAGTGCTTCATATCAGCAAACAACTTAGAACAGAAAACAACAACCAGGCCTAACCCCATGTAAGGGACTGACTAACATTCAGCAGTACCTATCTGAAGGCTGAACGGATAGGACTCTTACCAACCTTTGACACAGTCCCGAAGAGAGGTACCTGTAGGCAGGGTGCTCTCCACATCAGTTCAGGGTCTGTGGTGGCTGTCTGTGGAGGTTCGCTCTGCCGGGTTCCAGGGACCCATGCTGCCTGGAACAGAGTTTCACTTCCCCTGGGATCTCTCTAGCAGCAGAATTGTCTGTGCTAGAGATCCTAGGCAGTCTGTGTAGCAGAATTTTAAGCCTGCTTGATGAGCCAGGTGAAGTCTAGTCAATTAACTCTTGCTAAAATTACCCAGCTCCCTGCTGGACTCATCAGCAAAAGACAGGCTTTGTTTTGAAAGTGTTTTAGAGAGGGGAAAGGCCCTGTTACATTTCTCCTCTGTTTGTGGGTAGCTAGGGCTAGCCATGTCTGACGCCCACCCTCCACTGTCTTTCAAGATGGACTGTGGCTTGAAAGAGAATGGTTGGAGGGAGAGAGTCCTCAGTTACGCTGGGATTGGAGCCCTTCCTTCAGGTGACCTTCACTCCTACCAGTAACCTTGACTTTCGCCTTCAGGCCCTTATTTGGTAATCAGGAAATTAATTCGAGAGGGTTACTACCACTCGGTCCACGATATGTGGCCGTGGTTGAAGAAGACACCAGTTACAAAGTCCTTGTGTCTGGTGTAGATAACCAGTGTCTCTTCCAGTATTTGCTTGAATTCAGCGTGCTTTAGTCACTTGTGGAGGACTTTTTCCAAACACAGTCTTTCCATGATGTGATTAGCTTCCTTACATCTGCGAGTCACTCCTTGCTCAAACTCCTTTTTCCATTTTACACAGTCTTGATTCATTCGCTACACAATGAGTATTTTCAGGTGTCATGCAAACTTTTCTTCCCTTTCACTAGCGTGACTACCGGTGTCTGGCTCAGTATCTTTGATCCGTGAAGGGGTGGTTCAAACTTGGCGGAGTTTATATCAACTCTGATTGACCCCTGTGACATCTCTGTTTGGTAATTGGTAGACTTATTGCCCTGGGCCTTTTTTCCTTGCAAAGAAGATTGAACAACTACTGTTGTATCTTCAGGGGTGTGACAGTTCCGTCTCAATCGAGCCAAAGACTGAGGGGCCTATGCACTAAGCGCCGATAAGCCACTTATCGAGGCCTTTTCGCCAAAAAGACCTACTGCGATATAGTAAGCCCTGATAAGTCGCCGATAAAAGCCCGTTTTGGCATTTTTTTTCTGAGAAAAAAACACGCCAAACGAGCGGCAGGTTTTCAAACTTGCGCAATTCTAGTAGCCCCGATTAGCTTATCAGGGCTAATTGTGGTTCTAGAATGGGGATTTCCTCTCGAATTCCTCCCGCCAGGAAAAGTTGGCAGAAAGGTGGCGAGAAGCTGCATCAGATGCATCAGGAGCTGATACCTATTCATATCAGCACCGGAGACCCCTGGCATGAATCCCATGCAATAATCGTATCCGCATACGTCACAGCCTCCGACGTCACTTCCGGTTTCAATGATTCGTCCAGCCGCACGTCAGAGAGTGCTCTGTTCTCTTCTCTTCTCTCTGGATCACACAACTGAGCTACACACTTGCTGTTCTAACTGACTGCTTCCTCAGGAGTAACTCCCACCTACATCTATAGTGGTATATATACCCACTAGAAATACACAGAGCCATCCCTATTGGCTCTGAAGAACAATAAGCGCACCAATGCTTAACTGGACTAAATAAACATATTAAAATACATAATTTAATACATAGCAGTATATAAAAGACCAAAAAGTTCATAAAGTATAAAAAAAGATAAATAATTCCTATGTACTCCCTCATAAATAAATATATAAAATATACTACTAAGTGGTAATTCAATAAAAAAAACACAAAAACACCTCCAGAATAAAATACAATCTATCTAAACTAATAATATTCAAATGAAATGATATATTCTATTTCTCCACAAACGATATGCAACAAAAACACAGAAGAATATATCAGTCTTAAGAGAAATCAATCCATTATTAATAACAGTACTAAAACACCAGCACCCATAAAAAAGAATAATAAATATATATTAGTATAAAATATGGGTAAAAATAATAACAGACATGCAGATAATTATCATAAAAATAATACCGGCACCCGATAACCCATACTCCTGTAACTCGGGAAGCAGGGGGTCCCTGAGGCAGAATTCAAAGCGCTTCAGCTCAGGAGACCCCGTGCTCCCGCACACTATTAATAAAACTTACATTAAAGCAGCTTCATTACCATTAAGGCAATGAAAGGGTAAAGGCACAATAGCAGAGGGGGGGAGAGCGGCGTGTCCTGCAGCATCGCCGGAGGGGGGGGGGGGAGAGCGCGCCGTGTCCCCGTAGTTCGGAGGGAGAGCGCACCATGTCCCCGCAGCACCGCCAGGGCGAGGGGGGGAGACTGCTGAGCGCACCGTGTCCCCGTAGCTTGGAAGGATGGGGGAGAGTGCTGAGTGCGCCGTATCGCCGTAGCTCAGAGGGACAGGGGAGAGCGCTGAGCGAGCCGTGTCCTTGTAACTTGGAGGGGCGGGGGAGAGCGCTGAGCGCACCGTGTCCCTGTAGCTCTGGAGGGGGGAAAAGTACTGAGTGCGCCGCGTCCTTGGAGGGAGACAGGGGGGATGAGCGCTGGGAGAGGCTGCAGGATATGCTGAGCACACCCTCCACCCGAGTGCCACACTTGGAAGACACAAACAGTGACACACACACACGCACACAAACACTGAGACAGTGACACGCACACACACTGACACACACACAGTGATACTCACACTGAATGATGCACACACTGACTGTTGCGCACACACACACTGACTGTTGCGCACACATACTGACTGACATGCGCACACACAAACTGACGCGCGCACACAAACACTGACTGACGCGCACACACACCGACTGACGCGCACGCACACACACACTGACTGATGTGCGCACACACACACACTGACTGTTGCGCACACACACACTGACTGACGTGCGCACACACAAACTGACGCGCGCACACAAACACTGACTGACGCGCACGCACACAAGCTGACTGGCGCGCTCCACACACACTGACTGGCACGTGCATAAACACACTGACTGTCGCGCACACACACTGTGATGCACACACACACTGTGATGCACACACACACAAGGAATTCACAGTTACTATAAATACTGTATAGAAGTGCAAATATCTAATACGCATTCTAAGTCAAACGTCTTTTGCGTTTTGGCACTGAAATTGTGTTTTGATTTTTAATTAAAAACATCCCCATCACAAATACAATTTCTGTGACAAAACAGTGACAAAAGACAAAGACGTTTCACTTAAAATGCGCGTGCTCAGCACACAAACACACTTTTTTCCCTTCAATATTTCTATATGTTTGTATTTTAAGCACGGTGGGCACATAGTGATAGATATATTGTGTACAGTGCACTGTTAAAATGCAACACATTGCAAAGGCGTAGTGACTCTTTTCTTGTGTAATACAGTATCACAGTTTTCGCTGTTCAAATTGGTGCTGGGGAGCAGAATTTGTTGTTTGCATAGACTACACAAAGCCCTCGCCCTCTCCGAAACTTTGCTTCTATCAAGCTTCTAATCACTTTGCTTTATTAGCCAGCAGCTTTAAACAGAAAACAGCTTCAAATCAGCAAACAAATTAGAATAGAAAACAACAACCAGGCCTAACTCCATGTAGGGGACTGACTAACATTCAGCAGTCCCTATTGGAGGGCTGGAAGGCTAGGTCTCTTACCAACCTTTGCCACATTCCCAAAGAGAGGGACCGATACTGCCCAGAACAGGGTCTCTCTTACCCTGGGATCTCTCTAGCAGCGCTAGAGATCCTAGGCGGTCTGTGTAGCAGGCCCCCTGCTGGACTCATCAGCAAAAGACAAGCCTTATTTTGGAAGCCTTTTAGGGCTGTTATACAGTATAGGGGCCGCGTGCATCCGGCCGACTGCGGGAAAGACGGGGAAATAAAGAATTCGCGCCACTACCGCCGCTGAAATGTATGTGTGTGTGTGTGTATGTGTGTGTCTGCACAATGTTAATAAATATTTTATTTTTACCAAAGTGTTTTTTTTTCAATAAATAATAAATGACACATACACACACACACACACGCACACGCGCACACGCACACGCACACGCACACGCACACGCACACGTAGACACACACACACACACACACACACACACACACACACACACACATAAACACACAGTACCTTCTCACAGCTCACAGCTCAGCATACACACAAAAAGCGTGCGGCACGTGTGTTCGCACAGGCACGCGCGCGCACACAGCCGCACACTCTATAGAACAGCCCTTAGACAGGTGAAAGGCCCCATTACATTACCTTACATAGTTATACAGTTACATAGTAGATGAGTTTGAAAAAAGACATACAGTATTCATCAAGTTCAACCTATGCTAAATTTAGACGACAGTTACTTATCCTATATTTGTATTTACAGTATATTTATCCAGAGGAAGGCAAACAAAAAGCCCCAGTGAAATATCATCCAATGTTGTCTCATAAGGGGACAATTAAATTCCTTCCTGCCTCCAATAATGGCAATCAAATTTCTTCTTGGACCAACATCCTTCCCATGTTTACTTATTTGGTATATCCCTGTATACCTTTCCAAAAAGATGTCCAACATTTTTTTGAAGATATCTTTGGTATCTGCCATCACAGTCTCCATGGGTAATGAATTCCACATTTTAACTGCCCTTACTGTAAAGAACCCTTTCCTTTGTTGCTGGTGAAATTTCCTTTCCTCCAACCTTAAGGGATGACCCAGTGTCCTTTGTACTGTCCTTGGGATGAATAGTTATTTTGAAAGCTCCTTATATTGTCCCCGAATATATTTGTATATAGTTATCATATCCCCTCTTAGATGCCTCTTTTCTAATGTAAACAAATCTAATTTAGCTAGCCTCTCCTCCGAGGTCAGATTTAACATGATGGTTCTTCTCTGCACTTTTTCTAGTTCCATAATGTCTTTATGGGGTGATGCCCGAAAACTGTACTCTATATTCAAGTTGTGGTCTCACTAATGCTTTATAGAGAGGCTTTAATTAAGGTAACCAGACGGAAAACATATTTAATTGCATATAATAAAGATACATATATATTTAACTAAACAGTTGTAACATATTTTTTTTAATAGCACGCCTACTCCTTCCTCTTTAGGATTCATGACGCAATTCCACATAACACACACAAGATTCAACATACTGTACTACTTGCTCCTGGTGTAACTCACACTCTTTTAAGTCTCACACTCTCCATGACATAGGTTAAGATCACATAGAGCTTGTGAAAGACACAAAATCCAATAAAAAAATGAATCTATTGAGGGTATCATATTTCGATGAAATATAATAATATTCTTTTGCGGATTTCTGCAGGGAATAATTTGTAGTAGAATGAGGTTTCCCCTTTGTGATTGCATTACCATATGGAGTCATTTTTCTCACATCTAGGTCATTCCACAAAATGAGCTTTTGAATTAGAGTAAAAGTGGGTTGCTTCTCTGACAGAAAAGGACGACCTGACTTATTAAAATGTTTACAATTAGTGATTTGTATTAGATGTTTTCTACTGAGTTCCCAGGGAGATCAAGACATAAATACATTTAGAAAGCCCCTCAGGAAAATTAGACTGACTAGTGCTTTATTATGAAAAAAAACTAAATTGATATTGATGCACTTTGTAAGCACTGAGATTTGAAGGGATTTAGTAATAATGTGTAGCCCTCTTTCCCCCACCCTAAGTGAGATTGAGGTGGGTAGGTGTATCTAAAAAACACATAAATGCTTATCGCTCTCCAACTATTCAATATAAAGTCTATTTTCATTCATGGTGCATAGGGTAAAAAACTGATATAGACACATAAATCCAAAGGGGGGGGGGGGTTTAAAGCCCCCAGTGGAGCAAGAAACCCAGGGCTGCACTCACGAGAAAAAGTGGGAGGGACCAATAAGTCCCGGGCCAATAGCACTGTATTACGCAACGCAAAACAAAAAAGGTTTATTTAAATATATATATACAAGGAAACCACTTTAAGCCCTGACGAAGCATGGGTTCCTATGCGAAACGGTCCGTTGGTTTTAGATGACGTCATCCCTTTGACGTAGGATGGGTCAGTATCTGACTACTTATCAGTGTGGTGCTGTACCTGTTTGGCAACCAGGAGGGCTGAGCTTCCGCCACGGGGAACCTGGGGTATATACTTACACTCGGTGCAGTGCCTCCACTGATGAGGGATTCCAACGTGGTGGGAGTGTGCCCTCACCAGAACAACCATACAGTAAATATACACAATGTGAATAAACAGTATTTACTGAGCATGAACGATAACTTCAATGAAACTCTCCTTGCATAACATCAATACATCATTACATCATATGAATAATATTGCATCACCCTGAATGCCTTTTATCCCCTCACCCACATGTCCATCATCTCATCACCCTCAGTTCCTTTGATAATAATGTGAGTGTCCACAACCATAAAGAGAGTGTGAGTGTGAGGGATAGCGCTTCCCTGTGTTGGGGCCCGGTGGTGCACTTATTCTACTACCTCCCTGATCACTGCTCCTGATCAGGATAATTCCTGGGACTCAGCAACACTGCACAGTGATCCCACGCCGCACTGCGCTGCTCTCTGCAGGAATGGATACTCTTTCTGCACTCAGGCTGCACGGCATTCAGGCACTGTCCTGCAGCATGTCTCTTCCTCTTTCTCTGAGTATGTGAAGGAGTCCCTGTCTTAAGGCAGTCCTTATCACATACAGTATTCCTCTAGTGTCTCAGGGGACTAACTGGGCCCTGGGGGTATACCTCTACCCTAGCCCCTGCATGCAGAAGATCTCTTGCTGTAGCTTCTGTCTGATCCCAGACTCTGGCAGTTCACCACGTGCAACTGGCACTGGTGATATTACACACACTGTATAACTAGAAAGCAACCCCCCCTTTTTCCTATGAGGGGCCTTTCCCTGACACAGCCAAAGCAACTCCTCTAGCTGCACTGCACACAACACTGTCTCTTCTTGTCAGCACTGCAGCTGTGTCACTGACAAGACGTACACTCACCTAAGGGCAGGGTCCCTACCTAAGGGGCCTTCCCTATGACTTACCCACTAACCTAGTGGGGAGTGGGACCTACCGGGGGCCTGGGGGGTAACCTGGCCTAGTGTAAGAGCCACTTGCTCCTTACACACTTCCTCCCCCTTCCTTCTCCCAGCTCCAACTGACTAGCGTGGTCCCTGCAACATTGTATCCTTCTCCAACAGGAGAAGCTGCAAACTCTATTTGTTGGCTGGCTGCACGTGATGTGGGTGAAAGGGCAGTCCCCAGAGGCTGCTGGGAATTGTAGTCCACTCAGGACCTCTTTAGCATTGGGACCGCAGGCGCTATCTTTACTGCGCCTGTGCGAAGCTGTAATGGCCGCCGCTATGCTTAACTGCGCCTGCGCGACCTTGGGGAGTCCCTGCACTACGGAGTGCCATCTCTGCCCCTTCGTACTCACTAAATTGGCCACCACGTCGCGTCTGCGCATGCGCGAGCCTCCGCGCCCGTGCGGACATAACAAAGATGGAGTGCCTCTGACGCCACCGGGAGGACTCTTTGCGGACCTGGCTACACTGTATATTTCAAATGATTCTTTATACAGTATGTCTTCTTAATGTTGCATTTTAATCACAGCATCTGCAAACGCATGCACCAAAAAATGTGTTTTTGAGGGTTAAAGGCAGTATAAAGTAGATGTACAGTATGCATAATGCTTTCTAGATCTTAACAACCCGCACGTTGGCATCACTAGCCTGGATGTATTTTAAGTCTTTTTTTCATAAAGAAACATTGGGAGGAGACGTGGGAATACCTCAGTTGGAGCTTCAGGGCACACTTTCCAATATGGCCATTGTTATATTAGTAGTAGTTCTGTAGTAGTAATGACATCACAAGAGAAATGTGCTGGGGACTTTAACATACTATAAATAAAGCCAAGCGAACATAAGCAAAAGAGGATTACAAAATGAATCAATGATAAAACATTTGTTAAAGGATTTTGGCATACTGTAGGTTCATAAAAGAAATATATACCCTTATGACAAAATATTATTCATATAAGAAAGTAAAAGACCAAGAAAGTTAAAACGTTGAAAAGTTAAGAAATGCTAACAAAACATTTCAAAGGTTACATTATCTTGTGTTACTGTAGTATATCCGTTCTCTCACCATGTGTTTTGCTGTTATGTATTTTTCTTTATTATTTTTGTCATTAACATTCTTGTGGTTTTCTTTAACAGCTGTAAGCTGTACTTGACTTTTAAAACTATTTCTCTGTCAAGAACAAATGGGACATGATACAATACAAACTGGTTCTCATAAACACTACTGTCTTTTTGAACTTGGGCTGCTACAGTTGCATAAGCATCAAACTATTTGTCACTTTGTGCCTGTTTATCTGAACATGTTATTAAAGGGGCAATATATGATACTTGATTTCTAAAAAAAAAAATATGTCAAAAGGCTTTTTTAGACAGCCTGCATAGAATTCACTTTCCTAATTATGGAGTCCTAAGATTGTATTAGGTGTTCGTTGCACATTAAATGGCTGCCATTTTCTTCCATAGGAAATCAAGATTATGCTGCTAATTGAGATATACCGGTATATATGTATATATATATATACCACGGAGGTAAAAGGGGCCGGGGCTATATATATATATATATATCTCCCCGGCCCCCGTTTACCTCCGTGGTCAGTGCGGGAATGTGGGGGGGAGGGCTGCAGAGGTGTCGGGTGCCGCCGGAGCTACAGGCGGACCCGGCCATGTGCGGAGAGAGAGCCCCGGTGCTCCAAAGCTCCGCGGTGGGCGCCGGTACAAGGCTACGTCATTTTGGTCCTGTGCACCTGTGGCGCATGTGCAGAAGGCTGCAAGTTGCGGTGGCCATCTTGGAAGACGCTCAGCATGGGACTACATATCCCAGCAGCCCCAGGGGCTGCACCACCACATGAGCCAGCACAGCCAGTAGGGCTGCAGCAGCCACGGAGAGCTTGATATATACTATTGGCGCTCTGGGGACCACGCCAGTCGGAAGGAGGAGAGCAAACAGAGAGGTAGTGTCCAGGGAGCAGTGCTCCCCTGCACTAGTCCTAGGTTTGCCCCTTAGGACCTAAGTCCCTTTCTAGATTGTGGCTGCTATAGGGAAGGCCCCAGATGCCTGTGGCGCATGCGCAGTCAGTCGCGGCAGACATTTTGATTGCGCATACGCAGAATGGACTTAGCGCATGCGCAGAAGGCTACAAGTTGCGTGGCCATCTTGGAAGATGCTCCACAGGGGACTACATATCCCAGCAGCCCCAGGGGCTGCACCACCACATGAGCCAGCACAGTAAAGAGTGCTGCAGCATCCAAGGAGAGCTAGAGAGCTAGATAGACACTTTTGGCGCTCTAGGGACCACGCCAGTTGGAAGGAGGAGAGCAAACAGGGAGGTAGTGTCCAGGGAGCAGTGCTCCTCTGGACTAGGCCTAGGTTTGCCCCTTAGGCCCCAGCTACTCCTTAAGTCCCATTCTAGATTGTGGCTGCTATAGGGACCCAGATAGGGACGCTACTCTTTAGCTTTATAGTGGCAGGTGTAGCACCAGCGAAGAGCTGCCACGCAGTGAGCAGCGGCCTGCGGTCTGGGACCAGACCACAGGCAACTAGAGACACTCATAGGGACACACTCCAGCGAGAGCTCCCTCAGAGGCGGACGCCTTCGTGGACGGACCAGACTGACCTATGCTGTGGGATCAGACGGGTCCCTTGTTTCATTCAGCAGTACCCAGGTACTGGAGTGCCTGGCGAGGTAATGGTCCACAGGGGTAGCACTGCTTCCTACACTCGGGGGGTGCCGACTCTCATTTGGGAAAGGACACCAGGGATATTGGTGCCAAGCACCCTAGGTACTTTGGGGACACTCACCCTGTGCTGTATTCTTGTATGGTGTGATATATATATATAAAGATATCAGTACCGTGTTAGCCGGGCTTCAATAATCAAAAAATAAATAGACTATACCGTTCTGTGGCTAACGAAGAAGAAGAAGAAGAGATCAGTGTATCTCGATAGCTCGCACAAATAAAAGCATTTCGTTAGCCACAGAATGGTATTGTCTATTTATTTTTTGATTATATATATATATATATATATAT
>WSYH01014497.1:0-15567 GCA_036426205.1 Ascaphus truei | reverse complement strand
TCCCTGCTCCCCTCCCGCTCACTCCTCCTATAAAATCCCCCCCCCACACCTCCCTCAGGGTCTATTGCATGTGTGCGTGTGTGGGGGTTATTTTTTAGTGTGG
Organism: Ascaphus truei; assembly: GCA_036426205.1. Lineage (NCBI taxonomy): Eukaryota > Metazoa > Chordata > Amphibia > Anura > Ascaphidae > Ascaphus > Ascaphus truei. Next base: position 15,464 of record WSYH01014497.1, on the reverse strand, counting down.
GGTGTTTCATTCGTAGTGTAGTGTGTTGGGTGGTTATCATGAGTGAGTGTGTAGATGTTCATTGTAACCGTTAGGACTAATGGTGGAGGGCAATGGGGGGGGGACTAGACGTTTTGTAAAAGGTGAGACGGAAATTGTGTACTTGTCTGTATAGTGTGGCCGGTGGAGGAGGAAGAAATGATTGTGAAGAGGGGAATGATGGCTGGATGTGAGTGTGAGGGGGGTATACTTGTACTAGCAGAGGGTGGGAGTGTGAGAGGCAAGGAGGTAGTGGGCGGATGGTTGGTGAGATGGGGTAAGAATATCACTAGATGAAGTGAGAGGTGTAGAAGGGGAAGCTCGCATTCCAACACGCATGATGAACCCCGACGAAAACTCTTGAAATCCTCAGATTGTTTGACCTCATATATGGGGTCCTGAAAAAAATGGGGTTGCTCGGGGGCCTGTGCTATATCTAGCTAAGCCTCTGCCCTGGCACTCATACTGAGTGCGCACAGTTACATTTTCTAGATTCAGGAGTTCTCACCTCAGTTCCAGACCCCCCAACAGGTCAGTAATTTAAGGCTATCACATTGCCTTCAGTCAACAGATGGCTCAATCAGTGCCATTCTTTGACGGAGCACTGATTGAGCCACTGTACTGAAGTTGGGTTATCCTTAAGACGTAACTTGTTGGCCGGTTTTGAGGACTGGGGTTGAAACCCCTGATCTAGATCACTTTACCTCCCTGCGCATCGGCACCAAAACTTGATTTATTGATTGTAAATTCGTTCCGCATCGGATTGTGCCTTTAAAAATCTATGCAATTGCTGCATACCACAAGCTAGATTGTAATTGTGAAACTCTTTAAATCCTTTTAGGAGAAAGTACTGTAAGAAATAAAGTTAATTATATTCTTTAGCTGCATATGATTTTACATGCCAAGCGGCTGTTGTGTGCAATCAATTTCTAATGTACTGTATGACTTTTCGAAGCCTTAACCCATTATTCGTAAAATCAGACAAGGACTTTCGATTGGAATATATGGGGCCTTTCTATTACCGTCATAAACCCACTTAGAGACTTTTTAGCTGTTATAGTGCAAAAATGCCTACAGCGATTCAGAAAGCCTTGATAAGTGGGCGGCAAAAGCATTTTTGGCTCTCGTGAAAAACACATTCCAGATGAGCGTCGATAAGCTGCTTATCGGCAGGTTTGAAATTTGTGCATGATTCTAGTATCCTCATTAGCTCAAGGCTAATCGTGGCTCTAGATGGCGATTTCCTCCCACCTCCTCACGCCAAAAAAAGTTGGTTTGAAGCTGGTGAGAAGCTCAGAGCGGCGGTGAGAGAGGGACTTAGTAAAAATAATAATATTTGTTCTGCATCGATTGATGCCAGGTGTCTCTGGAGCTGATTCACATTAATACTAGCTCCAGAGGCCCTGCATGAATTAATGCATAAAAATGCATTACCAGGCAACTTCATTACCTTGGCTTCTAACCGCTAAGGCAATGAAGAGGTTTCCTACCGGTGCCATGTTTATTGTGGGTATGGGGGTGAGTTAAGGTGGTATTTGGCCCTTGTGCATGTTTAGGTCTTGCTAGGGGGTTTGCGGGTGGAGATAACCCTTCCGTTACCCACCCGTAGTGGATAAACAACCACCACCGGCCAATACACCTTCACATCCTCCCATCCTCGTTGCCCCACTAAACATTTAAAAAAAAAACACAAAAACCCTACTAACCACCCACCTCCTCCACCCCCAACACATAAGTAAAGTAAGGGGGCAAAATAACTATTATCCACATATGGATAATAACTATTTGCCTATTCAAAATCAAACATTGGCCTGCCATCAGAAATAAAGTATCAATAACTTCTACTTAACCCCTGCCATGATGAAGGGCATTCTCATCACCATACTCCGGTCAATGTCCTCCATTGGCAGTAAGATACAAATACAATCTAATGTCCCTAATCCTTAACACCGTTAGCGTTAATACCGCTATAGTATTAAGGGTTAACCCCCCTCCCCTGCTACCCCCCCAGAAGGCCCGCGCCACCCAACCCGAGCCCACTATAACCCACCCTCTAACCCATTGATTGCACAGTGGTACACCATGCCCATATAATTTGGCATGATAAGCCACTACAGTATAGCTTTAATAATCAAAGATATACACAACGCACCTAAAAACACCAATAAACCCTCAAAAGCCAAATACTACACATCAATAACATTTATCTATTACTAAACAGCAAAATAATCAAATTATGTTATTTTCCAAAATATAAGAATACAATTAACTAAACACCTATCCAACCAATTCAAGAATAAAAGAACACTAGCCAACAATCAATAAAATCAATAAAGCCTGGCCAACAAATCAATTAAATAAATAAAACCACTAGCCAACAAAAGAATTATTTAATTTAAACTGCTAACCAACCCAAAATGTACTAAAACAGCCATCTAAAATCCAAACAATTTAACATAACAATAAACAGAAATAGAAAAAATAGCCATCAATTCAAAACAAGAATTTTGGCCAAAAAATGCATTGCCTGTCTTATTCTATTCTTATGTGTTTTTGGAATAACATAATTTTAATTATTTTGGCTGTTTTGGTAACATTTTATTGATGTGTACTATTCAGCTTTTTATTCTTTCATTGTTGGGGTGTTTAGGTGCTTGTTATTCTTTTATTCGTGTGTATTTTTGGCCTTAATGATTTGTCTTAGGTTGCCCATTGACTGCTGTAGTGACATCCATGCCTAAATTATATGGGGATTATGTACCACTGTGCCATCACTGGGTAGAGGGTGGGTATAGTGGGCCCGGTGTGGTGGTTAGCCTCCAGGGTGGGTAGCAGGGGAGAGGAGTATCCCCTTAATTACTAGATGGTTATTAACTGCTAGGTGGTTAAGGGGTTAGCGGCTATTAGATTGTATTTTTTCTTGTACTCTTGCTACCAACGGAGGACATTGGACCTGGAGTATGGTGACGAGGATGCCCCTTCATCATGGCAGGGGTAAGTAGAAGTTTAATTTACTTATTTATGCTGCTGGTTGTTTTGATTTTGATGGGCAAATGAGCTATTATCCATATCTGGATAATAGTCATTTTGCCCGATGTTGGATAGTAGGTTGTTGTGTTTTATTTTTGTTTATTGGGGGTAGATAGAATTAGGTGAAGGGGGTAGTAACCACAGGGTGGGTGTTTAGCCCTTCCAGGGGGTAGCGGTACTGGTTACACCATTCATTACATAGCGGTTTCCCACCGCTATGTATGAAGGGTAACTCATTCTGCAACCTTCCTAGCAGCCTAACCACCCACCCTGGGGCTACTGCCCCTTCATCCACCCCCTCAGCCTTCACTGCCTTAGCGGCTAGATGCTAAGGTATAAAGCTGTTTTAATAAAAAATTTATTACTAGTGTCATGAGCAGGGGTTCTCTCCGGAGCAGAACCGCCTTGATTTCAGGTCCGGGACACCCTGCTTTCCCAAGATAATAGGCCCGTTATGGGGTGCCGGTATCTCCTATGCATTTAATGTCCTGGTCACGTGACGCGGGACATTTAAAGCATAGGAGATACCGGACCCATTACGGGCCTGAATCTCGGCCTGAATCAAAGCAGTTCTGCTCTAGAGACCCGCCCCCTGCTCACGTACACTATGTAATACATTTTTTTATAAAACCCTGCGATCTCGCTGGTTAGATATGCACAGGAAGAGGCGCTCTCTCTGTGCAGCTCTCTATGCAGCTGGGCCAGATACTTGCAGATCCATGGGTGTGACCTTTTGAGGGAGGCGTATATTACATCGCCGACCCTCGTTAGCTTTGGGTTGGGAAAGTGGCCTATTCCTAGAAGCTATTTAAGGCTTTCTAAATACCGTGATAATACACTGAAAAAAAATGGCGGTGTAACATGCCCAGGGATATTTATGACGCTACTAGAATAGGACCCTATGTCTTTTTTGAAGTAAGATGCTTACCATAAGATACTGTATGGCATTTATATCATCTTGAGGAAGGTGAATTGATTGGGGTCAGTGCTTCTTGATAAGTTGGATACATCAGGCGCCAGGGTCCTTGGAATGAGAAAGCCCCATGGAATGTCCAAACCGAGCAGCCACAAGAAACAATTGTAAGCTAAGGAACCACAGATGAATAGAACAGATCATTGTTTTTAAATCAATTATCCTAGAACCCCAAAGCTTATTGCTTAGATTTTTTCTCCTATTGCCTTATACTGTATAGTGACAGGTACTGTGATTGTAATCAAGAATATTTGGGAGAAAGGTAATGGATATATAACATATTTATATTATTTTATATATATATTATATATATATCTATATATCTATATATATATATATATACTATATATATATACTCTATCTATATAGTTATCTACTATATCTATATAATATAGTAAGCAGAATAGCCATGTTGTGCCAGTTGCGATCTGCAGACTAATGAGTTCTTAGTATTTGTGATACCTTTTTTATTGGACTAACAATTTATGTCATAGGAACAAGCTATCGAGAGTTCTCCTCTCTTCTTCAGGTCACGCATACTGATATACAAAGGATTCAATGGCTAATCAGTGTAGAGAGAGGGGGAAAAAACCACAGATTATTACTGTAGATAAGGTAGGGTGTTAGTGTTTGAAGCCAGGGGACAGTGTTCAAAAAAGTGGGGAGGGGAATGGATGCTGGGGGGGGAGAGAAATGTGATAAGAATTGAGGCAAGCAGGATAATTACAACAATTTTGATAGGGTGTGTAAAACCCATGTCCACATTAATTCCTTTGATTTTGGTGTCAAAGAGTCTTATCATTCTGAGTTCAAATGTTTCTCGTTCTTGGTGCTTTTAAACATTCCATTGAGGTTTTGATTTTTAATCATTTATGAATGAATCTGGTTGTGAGAAGTGATGTCCACAGGTGAGCGTATCTTCCTTCTTCGTGATGGATGTATAGAGTGTCTGTGCATATTCATTCTCCTTTTAAGTTTTTGGCTGGTTTCCTCCCAATGTAGCAGCCTTGTCACATTTGTTGCACTGAATCTATCACTATATTTCTGGATGTGCAGCTGTATGATCCTTTAACCATTGAATGTTCTATGGTTGTGACTGGCTGTGGATCTTGGCAATGTGTTTGCAGATTTGCAGCGTTTGTTGCTGCACGGTTGTGTGGCCATTATCCATGTCTTTAATTTGTGTTGCGAATTTTTCTGCCCGACTATTTCTGTTTGAGGTTTGGTGGTTGCCGGAATGCAAGAATGGGAGTTTGGGAAAGATTTCTTTAATGTCGCATCCTCTGTCAGCATGGGTTGCAGATCTTCGATTATTTTTCGTATACCTCAAGGGTAGGGGTTGTATGTGGTCAATTGTGGTATCGTGTGGTAGGTTCTTTCTGTCTGTATTGTAGCAGGTGTTCTCGTGGGGCTTTAGTGCAGATGTAATAGTTTTGGCAATGTTCTTTGGTTTGTATCCCTTCTGTCTGAACGATTCGGTCAGGTGTTGAGATGCCTGTTTCTGTCTTCATTGTCAGAGCATTGCGGTGGTATCTTATTCCCCCCCACCACCCCATGGTCGTGTTGATTACTCTTGTTTGGTATGAGTGGGATGGAAGTTGGAGTTGTGGGTACTGCATTGTAGTTGTTTCTTGTATACAGTTGTAGTTTTGCCATCTTTCAGTGTTACTGTAGGTATCTAGAAAGTTTATTCCGGTTTGTCCGATAATCAATTTTGAGTTTAATTGATGGATGGAATGAGTTTCAGGGACTCGTGGAATTGTTTTTAGTTTTCTTCATCCTCTGTCCATATTATAAACAGGTCATCAATGTATCTGTATATTTGTAGGGTTTGTGGAGGCATGTAGTTAGGAATCTTTGTTCAAGATTTGCTTGAAAAGATTGCATTTGCCGTGCCATCTTGGTAACCCTTGCAGTCCTCATTAGTTGTAGTACATTTCCTTGTTGAAGCTGAAGTAGTTGTGTGTGAGGATGTATTCCTATATTTTGGTAATTAACATCAGCGCTGGTATTTCTGATCCAGGGGAGATATTTGTAAGGAATGCAGGCATACCTCAATACCATCCTTGTGGGGGATGTTGCTGTAAAGGGATTCTACATCCATGGTAACTAGCATGTGTTGTATGGTAGTTGGTTGATGTTTTAAGATTATTGAGAAATCTGTTGTATCTTTTTATGCTGTTGGTGCTTCTGACTAAAGAGTTGAGGATATTCTCTCACTAGCCGATATTTGTTCCGTAAGTGTATCCATACCTGTTTTAATAGCTTGTCCTATTACATAAATTGGTTAGTCCAATAAAAAGGTACACCTAATACGATATAATATATATAGTGCAGAATAATGAGTACGTATATATCTAGATCTATATCTATATCTATATATATCACCACAATCATTAAGGTTATGGTGGGTAAAAAGTGACAAAAACCCTTCACAGTAACGCATAAAGCAACTGTAAATATTAACTGTAGCTCATTTGCATGTCTTAGACAGATCTGCAACCCTGTCTTTCCCCATGTATCGCCCAGCATACCGCTGCTTCACTGCAGCAGGGATTCTGGGAAATGACATGCAATGAGCACTCAGTGCCACCTTTTGTCTCAGCTCGTATTACACAAGCAATCCTCAAGCCATGCATGCGTTTTAAACACAGCTTTTAGACATAGGCTGGGATGAGATGCAAAGCCATTAAACCCACTCACAGACATGTTTCCACCTTGGGTTCATCATCAGTGTGAGGTTGATTGTAATAGGCTAAACTGGTTCGAACTATAGACTAGGTATCACCACAATTATTAAGGTAATGGGTTTTTGTCACTTTTTTTAACCCACCATAACCTTAGGTGGAGCCCTGAATCATCTTTTTCTGTGCAATATCAATAAAGACATAGGGGGTTATGCACTAGCAGTGATAAGTGCTTTTAAGTAGAGATAAATGCCATTATAGCGTGATACTGCCTTCTGTGAGATTCACAAAGCATGATAATGCTTTTAAAGTAGCTATTATAGCACGATACTGCACTGTTATCACTGCTTTGTAAATCTCACAGCAGGCAGTATCACCTATAAAGGCAGTTTATATCACTTAAAAGCACTTATCACTGCTTTTGTGCATAGCACACAGAAACCCCCTCATCACTGCTTAGTGCCATAACCACCATACATACAATACTTAAATTGGATTAACAGAATTAAAAAAACGCCATGTGTTATAACAGTAAATAGGAAAATTGTGAAGAAAATGGGTATAGAAAAAAACTAAACTATTCACATAAAAAAAGTATCTTATATCAATATGAACATCTTTAGTATGTGATTATGTAAAAATCTAGACAGAAATTAATTTATAACTGAGTACTATATTATAATAGATTTAATCTTGTTGTAATATGAGCAAGAAGATGCACATCACATATAGGGTAAAGAGGGATGCAATGGATCTGTATTGAAATTGCTTTTATTAAGTTATTCATGAGACATTTGAATATACTGTAGCTACAATGGTAGAAGAACAGAATTGTAATACCTCCTTTGGCTATTTGTCCAGGTTCATCTTCATCAAAATGGGCATCTCCTCCAATACCATTGCCAGGATGAAAGGCATGAGCCCATATTCCATGAGGTCCATCAAAAGTTTATTATCTCCGTGATCTTAAAAAATACAATACACATATCTTAAAAACAATATAATATAATCACCACCCAAATCTTAGAATAAAACAAGATGCTAATCTTGAGAGAGAAATGTAATACCTAATTATCATGTAATTTGTTACAATAGTTACATACAGGTGCCGACAAGTTTCTAAAACTTGCCTTGGTAGTCTGGGGCTAATCACCAAAGACCCATGTACGTGCTGCAACATTTCCATGAAATTTCTGCAGAAAGACTAATGATGCCCATCGAATTACACAATAATGTCCCCTGGCTGTCCCATTTAGGACCCACCCATGTGTTATCCGGTGGGCCATTAGTCTTTCTGTGGCAGAAATGTCACTGAAATTTTGCAGCATGTAACCCGCCATGTACCTGGGTCTTGTTGGTGATTGCCCCAGATTTTTCCAAGGCAAGTTTTAGAATACTCGTCGGCACCCCTGTAGTAGATGAGATTGAAAAAGACATGCGTCCATCAATTCAACCTGTGCTAAATTTAGGCACATATACATATCCTATAGCTATACTTACTTATTGATCCAGAGGAAAGCAAACAAAAAACCCAAGTTGCACATCATCCAATGATATCTCATAAGGGGAAAATACATTCCTTCCTGACTCCATATTGGCAATCGGATTACTCCCTGGATCAACATCCTTCCCATGTTTATTTATTTGGTATATCCTTGTATACCAAACCCCTCTCTTAAAAAGATTTCCAACCTTTTTTTTTTTAACAAATCTATTGTATCTGCCATAACAGCCTCCATGGGTAATACATTCCACATTTTAATTGCCCTTACAGTAAAGAACCCTTTCCTTTGTTGCTGGTGAAATCCCTTTTCTCCAACTTAAGGGATGACTCGAGTCCTCTGTACTGCTCTAGGGATGAATAGATCTTTTGAAAGCTCTTTGTACTGTCCCTGAATATAGTTGTATATAGTTATCATATCACCGTCTAGACACCTCTTTTCTAATGTGCAACCACTGTCGTATTGGTACATCCCACCAAAACATCGGTGCTGGCTTAAACGCAACAATACTGGCGAAACCACAGACTTTCTGGATTCAATGTCTGGAAATTACTGTAAAATTGACTGAGAATAATTAAATTCAATGAGGTTGAGTGCCATGTGAATTATGACAATATAAGTTCACACAAATAAATACTCTCACAGTATTCTTATATTCAAAAAGGTGAACATATTTCCACGCACCTGCTCTGGATTTACCGATAGATATATACTCTATTAAGCTGCAATGCCAACGCGGTCCATAAAAAAATAAAAAAATTATTTGGCATCAACCCTTAGCAGTTGCTGAATAGCTTCTGTACCGTGATCATAGATCCTCCGTTGTGCCTACGATGTGCCTGCCGCCCGATTCGTGCTGAGACCGTGCTTAGAGATCAACCCTGGACCTGATTGTGTGATAGGCTCGTGAATCATCCTGCCACCTCGAACCGAAAGTAATACACTGTGGTGAACCCGTTGGTCTAATTAATTCAGCATGACTTCGCCAGCCCCCAGGTCCCAGAGTGGGTCCAAATCGTCATTTTACTTTGGGAGCATGTTGAGGTTTCATCTGAATCTCCTGCTATACTTTTTTTTGTTTTAAGTACATGTTTGCTGTAATATTTTTTATTTATTCTCATCTTCCCTTAGTGATAGTTACACTGACAGTACCTGATGCAAATCTACCAGATTCCTGTTTTTGTCATCACTTTATTATTCGAGGGGAGTTTCTTTTGCGCTATGTTACTTTTTAGAGACATTATTTGGCATCAATACCAGCTACGGACAGTGATTATTGTCTAAGCTCTGATCGATTCGTTCTCCTTTATCGTTGCTGAAATTCGCTGGGGGTTCACTAATACATACTTGACTGTTTGAGGAAATCATGTGACCAGGCCCATGCGGCACTAGATTCAATGTTTCACTGCTAGAGAGGGCAGAATGCGCAAAAGGGATGCTGCTTCAAAAGGGGAAGTTGGTGTGACTTTGTATATGGTTGCTATAGGACAAAAAATTCTTTTGGGGGGAGTGCTACAGGTACATTTCTCATATTAACAACTGATTTATTTAAAAAACAAATACACATTAGATATTCTTTGAATTTTGGCTTTTAACTAAACAAATTAGAAATACATCCAATTATTGACACATTATTACATTTGTGGTATGAGTAGCTCAATGTAGTCCATTTTTGAACTTGATGAAGAATATGATATATCAATATGATACGAGAGAAAAGAGAGATTTTGGGTCTATGATATAAGCCTGCATAAGCCACTTATCAAAGGCCTTTTTTGCCAAAAAGACTACTGCTATTCGTGAGTCTTGATAATTTGCCAAAAAAGGCGTTTTCTGAATATTTTTATTCCCCAAATAAACATCCCGACATCAGCGAGAGAAAAGCCACGTATCTCTAGGTTATCGGGCTGAAATCAGCTCTATAAATGGCGATTCCTCTAAAACTCCTCCGCCGAAATTCGTTTCAATAGGGTGTGAGAACTGGCCCGCTAAGTGCAGTGAAAGGGGACCTCACCGAACAAAGAAAAATACAATATTTGCCTGTTGGGATTGATCCAGGAGTCTCCGATCTGAAACCCGCCAACTTCCATTAACTTATCTGCTACCGCTAGGCAATAACCCTAATAACCTAATAAAATGCTAAGGCATAACCGCTAAGCTTAACACCTCCCACCTACCACCTACCCACCCACCAAGTGCCGATACCACCTTCAACAATACCCCCCTTACCCACAATTATTCCCTTACACACACACACTATAACCCACTCCTCTAACCCCAGGTGATTGTATACCAGCAGGACCGCGGTCCTGGGGGGGGCCCTCAGTTGACCCCCCGAGCATCTGGGTGTCCTCAGTTGTCTCCCACAGTGTCTGGTGGGCCATTGAAGTAGTCCCGTTAGGTGCTGTGGGTGCCCGTTGCCATGAAAGATCCAGAAAAAATAACAATCAATGACCCCCCTAAACCCTTAATACCTTATGCAGTTATAACAGCTATAGTAATTAAGGGGTTAACTTATCCCTCCCTCGCTACCAACCCGGGAGGCCTAACACCCATCCCGGGACCACTAACCCACCCTGTACCATTGATTCGGCATAGTGTGTACATCATAACCACATAAATATGGCCATGATAAGCACTATATTAGGTTCAATGGTCACCCCTAATAAAAAAGCATGGAAGGCCAAAATACCATAATCAAAGATATACACCGTACCTAACAACACCCCATATACACAATGGTTAATAAGCTCTAATTGATATTAAGTTGGCTTTTATTTCTTTTAAATGTATTTTGGTTGTTTGCTTGTATTTTTTACTGGGTAATTTCTTTTGTGGTTTGATTTTGTACTTTGTTCTTTGGTGTTTATCCCCCGGTTAATTCTGGTTTATACAATGTTGGCTTTTGACTTTTTGATTGCTGGTAATTTTGTTTGTTGTTTACCTTGTTTTTGTTGATTTACTTTTGGTGATTGGGGTTTTGGGTTATTATTATCATATTGTTGGTGGTTGTTTATTGTTTGAGGCTGACCATTGACTGCTTGTGGTAAATCATGCCTATATGAGGTCCACTGTGCCAATAAATTAAACAAATGACCCCTTTTACAGAGATATATACGGTATAACTGTGTATTTTGTCACATTGGATAGCTTTGGGGCCTTTGTTGTATTTTTTGAAGTATACCTGATTAGCCACGCCACTAGCACCTCCTTTTGGACACTTTATGCATATATATACTATTATGTGGTATGGTTGGGGTTTCTTCTCGAACTCGTTGGATCTGGTTGTATTTTGTTAATTATGTGCACTGGTCTCAGTTGCATATGGGGGGTAGTGCCCTCCCCCCCAAGGTTTAAAGCTGCCCCCCCCGCACTTTCCAAGTTTGCAGGTCAGTTTCAATTTGCCAGCGTTTGACAGATCCAATTGTGATAATTCTTCTGTAATTTATACAGGTAAATAATAAGTTTAACTCCAGGTGAGTGTTAGGACCTTCTTCTTCTCGGTCATGTCCTTGTAAAGTGCAGCAGTGCTTAAGGTATACGCTTTGGCCAAAGGGTTAACTAAATTATCCCTTTTTTACAAGAGGATATGGGAGGTCATGCACTGTGTTATTTTTGTCACATTGGAAGTATTTTGGACATTTTTTGTTTTTTGTTGCTACAAAAACAAAGTAAAGCAGTTTTCTTCTTTCATGTAGCTGGTGTTGGGCAGGGTTCAATGCCCAGACCATCCTGCCACCACCTGCCCTCTAATTATCAAGGTAAATAAGGATTTTATTTAATCATTAGTGTAGACCTGCCATTGAACTTGGTCTTGCCTGAAAGTGTCTTGCAGGCTTTTACTCTTTGCCCAAGGGTTACTAAATTCCCTTTTCAAGAATATATAGGTATTTCACTGTGAATTTTTGTCTCATTGGATGTTTTTCTGCTGTACTTTCTTTGTTTCTTGTTTTTATACAATAGCACGCCCAGCAGCACTCCTTTTGCATACTATCTGTCATATTATTGTTGGTAATTTTTGGGGGGTTTCTTCGGGAGCTGCTTCTGGGTAATCTTGTGTGTTACTACAACATGCCCCTTTGTGTTTACTGTATCCAAATACATGAAAGTAGTAAACAATTACTCCGAGGTCAGCTCAACAATGCACCTCCTTACCAACACATGGTATTCTGCCAACAAAATGGTACCCCCCCAAAACAATGTTTCTCCCCCCTACAATGGTCTCCCTCCCACAACAAAAACAAAAAGTGATGTTACAAGGTCTCCCAAATAGCTCTTAAAACCTAAAACAAACACTTGTTTACCTGTCTCCTAGAGTGTATCCCTCTTTATATCTGAGGAATGAGGTACAGTTTTAAAAGGTTTCTAATCTCATTGTATACTTTCTCTGTAACATATGTCAAGATATACTGTGTACAATAAGTAATTAAAACTACTGTGTACAGTAAACAGTCCACCTCTCTAGAGAAACAAAGTAGATAAGTAGATAGTCTCCAAGGGGAATGCATTTCTCTCTGTCGCAAGCAGAAAATAACGTTTTGTTGGAAAAGTTCCACAGTTTTTCAGTTTTTTCCAGTCCATCATTTTACTTTTTTTGAAAACTAAAAATACTAGGGACCTATGCACTAAGCTCCGGTGTTTTTTCAATCTCCATTTTTGACAGCGTTGCTATCACGGTTTGTAGAAAGCCCTGTAATACCATTTATAGCACACATTGCAAAAATGGATAGTAAGCCGACGCCGTTAAGATTGCCTCCTCTGAAAAGGGCTCACGCCGGTGAAGTTCTTTCTGCTGCCAGAGAGCCCCCCGCCTCTCCCTGCGCAAATCTGCCGCCCAAATTTTTTTCAATTTTTTTATTACCAAGTGTATAGCAAAGGGTCCTCCCGGATCAGACAGCGTTGATTTCAGGTCAGGGATCTCACTTCCCTATGTACTGGCACATTATGTCACGTGAACATGGACATTAAAATGCATAGGAGGGCACCCCATAACGGGGCCTGTAATCTCGGAAGTAGGTGTCCCCAGACCTCAAAGTCAATGGTGGTTGTTTTATGAGTACCCGGCGCTATCTCTTCTCTGCTGTGTGGCTTCTCTGATTTAGAAGTATAAAAGAGTGGTGTGTACTACTGCCTAAATGATGTCGTTGGTATCCTCTTGTGAACTCGGACCCCAGCAGGACTATCCCGGACCCTAAGGTATGAATACAAAAGGATGGGGACACATCAGTTGGAAGTCCCCCACAGGCAGTGTTTAGAACTGGTAATTGCTCTTTAAGGTGTATTAGTTTTGGCTACTGCTGAATTCTATGAGTTCTTGAGGGTAGCCTCTTTCAAGAAATCTTCTTTCAAAATGTCGCTTGATCCCTGAAGTGCTATCATCGTGCATTTTCTCCTGACTCGTCCGAAACTGACGCAAACGGTAAATGTTGTCTAACCACTTTGGGGTGGTGGCAGCTGCTCGTCAATTAAAAATTATTGGTATCACTTGGTTTGAAGAATTTTTCGTCTTTATTTCTGAATTTTCATGTATATGTTGAAAAAAAGGGGGTCCAGGAAGTTTGATATTAACTACTATGCTCTGATGTGAACTCTAGGTATATTGTTTGGTTAATGTGTTAATGAAATCTCTCAATCCTGTTTCTGTCCCCCTTCCATATAAACAGTACGTCATCTATATAAGTCGATGCCATGAGACCAGAGGTTTTGGCGCTGAATGGGTTGTGAGACAATATTGGATTCTTAATTCTTCCCAGTCCTCTAGAAAGATATTCGGCTAACTGGGCGAAAACCTGGTCCCATCGCGGTTCCGCACATCTGAGGTAAAACAGGGGCCATTGAACCACAAAACATTATGCTTAGGATGAAATTAATGCTATCGATAAGAAGCTACGCTGTTTTCTTCTGGGATGTTAGTGTCCTGACTGATGGCATTTTCCTTCTCTGCTTCAAGACCGGCTGTGTGTTGGGAAGTAGTGTGGTACAAAGACTTTCACGTCGCAGGTGGCTAACGTGAATTCTTCCTGCCAAATTCATCTTTAAGTAAGGAGATATTTATTGACCTGAGTGGTGTCTTTGCGTATGAATCTCCCTCTGTTACATATTTCTGTAGTAGAAGTCTAATACTCCGAGGTTCTGGGTTTAGGACCCTATGCCCGATATCCTAATCCTCCTTTCTATTTATACAAGATTATTCCCCCCTGGACGGCACTGTGAACCAACGAAGTAACTGGCCGATACATCAAGAAGAAGAAACGCATCGCAGAAGAAGCCTCATCAGAATGCAACACGGAACTCTCCCCAAGAACCGCCTGATGTGACTGGGCTTACATTTTACACAAGGCCGTGTAATTTTATACACCTTTATTTTATTTCACCTTCACACCACACACATACCCCCATGTGTGCCTATCTTTACCAATGAGATATTAGACAACCTGAGCCCACAACCCCGCTCAGGATACATAACGGTGTCTTCACTTAAAGAGGCATTACAGCTCTATAACCCTGCCTGTTTTCCACCATTGTGCTCCCCCATCCTTTTGTTGTACTCAAATCAAATTTGGGTCTCTCTGGATACCCCCGCTACAATACACTAGTTAAAACCCTCATTAAAATTAACACATTCGTTACCGTACGGCTATCTGCTAGTTAAATGAAGCTCCTTTAATCGTATGTTTTATTAATCATTGTGCTGGAGCGAGATCCTCCTAGCTGAAGCCCTTTGATTTCAGGCCTTAGCGACATCAACCCCCTGCCTTCCTGAGATACAGCCCCCGGTAGGGTTGCAAACCTCAGGTGCAGTATTGCCGTGTCACTGATCGGGATTTAATACCGGCACCTATATCTGATCTGGGCCTGTAACCTTGGGTCCCTGAGGGCTGAAATTAATGCTTTCAACTCAGGAGATCCCTGCCACGGCACACTATTTGATAAAATTTAATAAAGCAGCTTCATTAACTTTGTGGAGTATCCGCCTACGGGCATGATATGGTTAGGCTAATACCAGTTTTAATTGGGGCCATAGGGTGTAGTGATTGGGTAACTTGACCCTTCTCTCACCCCTCTGCCCCCAATAAACAGTACAAGATGTCCAGACCACCATACACAACCACCATTGCCCCCCCCCCTCCCTGCTCCTCATCCTCCTAGTAAAATCCCCCCACACCTAACCCTCAAGGGTCTATTGCAGTGTGCGTGTGTGGGGGTTATTTTTAGTGTGGGGGTTTATTGTAGTGTGTGTGTGGGTGGTTATCA
>WSYH01014496.1:0-15567 GCA_036426205.1 Ascaphus truei | reverse complement strand
TATTTAGAAGGACACAAGGAGCGTTACAAGGACGTGATGATGGAGAATCACCAGAACCTCAGCTCACTCGGTAAGAGGAGGTTTCCTGTTATTCTAATAGAGATGTCAGTCATGTTTTTATCCAGAAAATAGGAGCTCAAGTTACACTTTGTGTTTTTGTTGTGAGGTTTATGTCAGGAACAAGAAACAGGTTACAGAGCCGGGCAAACAGAGGCTCATCTCTGTCACTCAGGACGGGATATTTTAGAGCAGAGGATCCCAACCTTTTTTCCTCAAGACTCTGTATTCATAATGCTCAGTTACCGAAGCCTTTACAATTGTGCGAACAGCACACACACACTAGACAGAGCACTACACACACACAAACACACACACACGTGTCACAGAAAAAAGACAGACACACCAGAGAATGAGAGATACACATAGTAAAGAGAGACACACACACTACAGATACATTCCACATAACAGATACACACAGGACAGGAAATTAGATACACACAGGACAAATACACAAGATAGGAGGAAAGATACACACAGGACACACACACTTATTAACAGATATATATACACACACACACAGTGGAGAACAGATACACATAAGACACACATACATACAACACAGGTCCGATACACCGAACAGAAACGCATACTTCATACAAGAGAACAGGTACACACAGAATAAATACACAACATAGAAGAACAGACACACACAGATGAGAACAGATACCCAAACAGGACAGATACACACACAAACACACACACACACACACACACCGGAGGGTACATACAGTGGAGAACACATACACAGACCTAGACCACAGGTCAGATACACACACACACACACACTAGAACAGATACATCCAGATACATCCATGATGCACGCACGCACAAGAAAATATATACATACACAAACACAGATGCGAGAACAGATATAGACAGATACACACAGGACAGAAACAAACACACTTGGAAGAACAGATACACATAGGACAGACAACCACACACACACCCACACACAAACACACATGCGAGAACAGATATAGACAGATACACACAGGGCAGAAACACACACACTTGGAAGAACAGATACACATAGGACACACACCCACACACAGGAGAAAAGACACATACACAATAGAAGACTGAGACACACAGGAGATGACGTGGCAACATATTCCGTAGCGCTGTACAATAAGGTTGGAGGACGAAAATAACAAACATATAAACATACATTGTTACAGTTTGTAAGGAGGACACTGCCCCAAGGAGCTTACAATCTATAAGGGAGGGGCTGACGAAGTCCAGGTCTTTGATGTTGTGTCTCTCTCTTCCTCATGATGTTAACCCTGTCCATGCTGACTTGGCGGACAGGAGCAGATAAGGCGTATTGGAGACCCCCCGTTAGGGGGCCGCTTTAGGCGGGACTCAGGTGTTATATCCAAGAGAGCCTGAGGTAGAGTGAAGGTTCATGCTCCTGGTGCTGCCTCCTGTTGGCTGCTGCTTGGTAATGCAGTTATTCAGAATGAAGGAAACTGCTCAGCCCCCTAACAACTCCGCTGCTCTCTTCCTGCTCCTCGTCCTTTTCATCCTCCCACGGCTCCTGGAGTCGTTCCACATACCAAACACGGGTACCTTTTACCACTGTTGCATGTATGGGAATAAGATGAAAAAGGAGGGATTGAAATTCTATTAATTACCCATTTATGTCTGCAAAACAAAACAAAACAATATCAATATGATTTCCTATCACAGTAGGTTTCTGAAAGGTGTAACTCCAGTGGCATTTACAGCACACACATGCATTGTCAGGGGTTCTCTCACAGTATATATTCTTATCTGATCCCCACCACAAGGAGTCAGGACATCCATTCTGCTTGTTATTTACTCTGGTTCCTGGTATTTGATGTTGGCCCCAGGGTACCATTTCTGAAGGTCAGTTATACATCTGGGACTTTTATTTTTAAGCTCGGCTATTTTAACCCATTGTGTTCCAGTAAGAACTAGAACCTGCCAGTTATCAAACCCTATTTTGATTGTAAGCTCTTCGGAGCAGGGACCCCTCTTCCTAAATGTTAATTTTTAAATCTTAAGCACTTAATCGCATGATTTATTTTGTATTATTTGTTATTTATATGATTGTCATGTGTATTACTACTGTGAAGCGCTATGTATATTAATGGTGCTATATAAATACATACATACATACAATCAATAGATTTTAAGAAAATATCTATATAATAAAAAGTGAAGTAAGAGAAATTAAATCCACTGCCATTCTTATAAATCTGTAGCCAAATCTTGTTATAAATAGAAATTTTTTAGAGACGATTATATAGGCTACACGCCAATATCTTTTTTTATAATAATCTATGCAAGATCAACGGAACGGGAGAGGCCTGACAGACATCGCCAACACCACCACGTGCAGTCTTACAATTGCAGAAACACATCAACCATCGCATTGAGTGCACAGCTGGGGTGTAAAACAGTTCTGTGAGAGGGGCCGGTCAGGGGCTGACGAGTCTGGTGTGGCAGGTGGGGAGAAGGCCTACAGAAAGCATTCTGGCCTCTGATACGCTGCTTTCCTGCCGGACCACTGTGCTTCACAGCCCTGCAAGCTACTGTGATCCCTTACTTGTCACCATAAAAAGACGGGCCTGTTGATAATCCCAAGAACGTCTCCCACCAGTATAAAAACTTTCCTACCTGTGGCTGATACGCGGGACCTAAGGAATGGAGTGAGGTGGCCATTTTCTCCCCATGGATCCGTTGTGAAAGCGCCGGAACGGAGGAGTGCGCTTCCTGGGTGATACGGCCCTCAACTGAGCTGGGAGGAGTTCCATTGGCGATTGGAGGTGTCCCCTGTGGGCAGAGGCGAAGCAGGGGCACCGGCCGGAGCCCGGACACGGTCTGGGTTGGTAGCAGAAGGGACGAGAAATGCTGCGGTGGATTAAAATGGCCGCCGGTGCCGAGCAGGACTGATTCGGCCGGAGGCAGCGGCGGACAGCCAGAGATGCAGACCTGCAGAGGTGAGGGGTTAGTAGGAGATGGGGAGCCACCTGACCTCGCTCTGCTGTGTGGGGTGGCCGCCGGCTGAAGGGTACGCTGTGAGTAGACTCTTGTCAAGGAGGTACAGCCACCTTGTGCAGGTGCTCCAATGTAGCATCGCCGAGGAGCGAGAGCCTGCTGGTCCCCCTGCACAACATAGTAATAACTCGGTAGTCCGGAAGCAGTAGTAGTAATCTCCCAAGCAGATGCACACGGGTTTACAAAGCAAGACAATGCGTATGTCCACACGGGACGTTCCCATGCCCCAAGATGTGTGTCCCTGAGCAGTTCCAAAACTGTGAATACCATCCAGACACTGCAGCTAAAAAAAGAATAATTCTAGTCGGACTGTCCGCTCATCTTCACATCTCCAACCCCACATAAATTAATAAAAAAATAATACAATCACCCTCCCCCAGATCCCAGTGCACTGCGAGGGGGCTGGAGGAGGTCAGCTTACCCCCCACATAGAATAAGTAAGGTCAAGGAATAGTATAAATAAAAGTTTGGCTTGATCATATCTGGACCCACTTCTGGGCAGCTGCTCAGGCAGCTGGGAATGCTTCCCCCACCAGGCAATATTTCCAACCTAGACAAAATCCCAACTGCAGGGATAGAAGTTCTTGTATTGACATTAATTCATTAAAAAAGTTTCTGACCGGAGGCGTATTCGCAACGGCTAAGGGTATGGAGGGCTAGCTTATGTGCTCCGCTATAACCCCCTATAAAATAAAACATGAAAACACCTCAAAACAGAAGATTCCCCAATCGAATATATAAAGATGACAATGAGGGCGCAGAAGAAACGGACATGCCCGAATTTGAAAGATTACTTTAAAAAAAGGGTTTGAAGCGCAAAGATGAAGCGGAGGATCAGGCATATAGCGGGGGATCAGATTCCGAAAACGATTCGTCATGGACCAAAACGTTGACCTGCTATGCCAGATGGTCACTAAAAGTGACATGATGAGATTTATGGGGGACATAAAGGCATTCTTTCACGGAGAAATGAAGGAACTTAGGAAGGACATTGCCAGCATAGGGCAGAGAACAGATACCCTGGGACAAAAGCTGGACACAACTATCAAGGCACTGCAAAAAAATGAGAAACGGACAAATTACCTGTGTGACATAGTCCAAAGATGTTAGGCAGCTTTCTGCCCCGTTTTAGGTCAGAAAGTGCAGAAATAGTTAAAAATGATCCATTCCATTAACTCAGGCGGCTGGATGGAAAATCCAGACCACAGATTACAATGGCTCTAGTTCTCCCTCACCTGCTCTTTTAATCACATGCACAGGTATTTAGAGCAGAGAGATTTGCATTTCAGTCTCTCTCCTTAGAGCCTGGGGGCTGGGGGTGTCGCTGCTCCACTGAACCCAGTTCGGGGTGGACGGCCCCTCCAAGTATCACAGTACCAGAGGATTTGCCTAGACACTTGGGACCGAGTTCCCACCACGAACAGATAAGACAAACAAATCTTTATTGCTGTATCTAAAAGACTATGCTTTATCTGGTGACCCTTAATAAGAGGGCATTGTTTTAAACTGGGGGAACCAGGTTAGTTGGCCCAGCAGCAGTTAGAGACTGATTCTGATGTGTAGTTAGATCCCTGAAAGGGATAGGATTTCTTTATATGATTTGGTTTTCATTTCTTAAGTGACACTGTGTGAAATGCTATAACACTGATATGAGTAAACCGCTGAAGGTTAAATGTCTGAGTGCCTCCTGCCTACACATGTTAAAGCTGTAGTCCCTTATTTGGATGAAAATAAAGCAGGCAGAAGTCTGAGTTAAGCAACGTAATACTTTGCATGATCCTGTTTGTTGTATAATTAACCCTAGAAGACTGTGTCGGGAAGAACCCAGACAGACGTCAGCGCTACAAAAGAGGGGCGTTTGTCACACCTGAAAGAGCAGGTCTACGAGCTGGCGGAAAGGCAGGAAGACTCTGAAAATACGGATAGGAGAAACAATATTCGTATTAGAGGAGTCCGAGAGTCAGTCACAGAGCCAGAAGACTTTGTCTCAAAATGGCTGAACACTATGCTGCCTGAGAAAACCGAGGCAGAGTTGGGCCTAGATCGTTGCCACAGGGCCTTGCAGAGCAAGCCACAGACAGGAGAGCCTCACCGTGACATAATTCTATGGTTTCACTATTTTAAGACAAAAGATGCCTTATGTAAAATATGAAGGAATAAACTTGCAAATATACCAAGATTTGTCCCCCTTAACACTAGCCAAAAGGCGCAAGCTACTGCCTATTACAAGAAGCCTACGAGAAAATGGAGTGAACGTGTATTCCCTTTTAGACTTCTGGTGATTAAGAATGGAGCTGCTAACACCATGAAGGAGCTAGAGGAAGAAGAAGAATTCCTAAAGAATTTGGGGATAAAAACAAGTACTACCCACAGAGCTAAAGAGGAAGAACCTTCGCCGGAGCCGTCCTGGAATGATGTGAGAGTCTCTGCACGAGGCAGGAAGGGAACGGCGGCTAAGTGAAATCACTTAATCAATCAAGGACTTAAAGGGGTAGGATCCTGAAGGCGGTCACAGCACCAAGTAATTTAAAGACACAACACACAAAGAGATTCTTTATTTCAACACCACAGACACACCCATGGCTCCGGTCCGGGTCTTACGGGTCACGGAGGCTTCATCTGGATGAGAGAGAGAGAGCCGTGCTGCGGAATGGGATCAGCTGCCAGATGGCGAAGGAAAGCCCAGAGGATTCGGTGGTCTGCAGGGGCCCAGAAGAAGGACTCACTGCATGGATAATGTTGGTGCGGTCTGTGGGGGAGAGGGGTTTGAAAGGGAGTAGTTCGGCCCAACAGAGCTTGACAGCCCAGGTGGTGAAGGCCATAGGCGCAGGGGGGCAATATCATCCTATCTCCGAAAGGGGGCTCCGGTTTCGACCTCAGAGGAACATCAGCCCCTGGAGAGTTAGGAATGAACAGGAGCGTGAGGGGGGGAGCTGGAAGCAGGGGGAACAGAAGACTTATGGAGGGTTATTCCTGCAACACACATCTCTTGGATTTATTCTGAGGAGCCTTAAAATGCCCACTACATTATTTACCTAACTACTTAGGTAATGCGTAAGGCCTCGGCCATGTTCCTTGCTTGCTGGCGGAAGCGAGCTGACGCACGCTCCCGCTCAGCACTGAGCCCCTACAGCCGCAATTAGAGCGGCTTTAGTAGGGGCTCACCTGCGCTTCCGCGCGCTTGCGGAAGCGCAGGTCTTAGGGGAATTTAAAATTCCTCCGCTTGCCGGCGAGACAGGCCGGTCACGTGAGCGGTTCGCCCAATGAGGGCGAACCAGCTCCGTGACGTCACTGGCCAGTGACGCGCCCGCCCCCGGACCGCCCCCTGACGGCCTGCTGAGAGCGCTTGCGGTAAGCAACCGCAAGGCCAGGGAAAGCACCCGCTTTCCCTGAGCCTCAGCGTGCCAGCGGTAAGCGTGTCCGAGGCCTAAAGCATGGCCACTGAGCACTCCAAATTCAGAACACTAGAAATCAACACAAAGGGAATTGTTGGGAATGACAGTGGAACTGGGAGACAGCAGTGTGTTATCACCCTAGTCTAATGTTTTACTGAATTGCATGGAATGTTCATTTAATAAATATCCACTGTGCCTCATGCTGTTCTATTATCTCGGCTGTGGGTGATGTCTCAGGAATCCACTAAAGAACACTAAATCTGTGAAGTGCTGAACGAAATAGGCATTTAGAGTGCAGCACGGAAGGACCTACCCCAAGGTCTAGTTTAGCTTAGCAAGAATAGGTGGTTAAGTGTTTGAGTTAAGTCATATATAAAAATTATATAAATAAAGAAGAGCGGTAAAGGAAAGCACGTTCTGTTTAATAAAAGCAGGTTTTTGGTGAGCACACAGAGAAATGGAAACAGGAAGAGAGAGGGATAGTATGGTAGGCCCTAGACACACAGGCTATCCAGGCTAGGGTAGTGATTGTATAGACTAAGGAAGGAACAGTTAGCTCTGAAAATGAGGTAAGGGATAAATCAGAACTGATAAAGCTGCTCTGGTAGATTAACAAAACCACACTTAAGATATTTGTATTTTGCATAACTGCTAATCTGTATAACAACAAACTATTAAGAGTCACACATACTACCCAGGAGACATTGCTTCAATGTGTGCATTTTAGTTTATATGAAATTGAGGGTCCCCCTAGGTGATTTTATTATGTTGCTGGTTAGTCAAGTTCTTGTATTCTATGTATTCAAAGTTATAGGTGTTGTGGGGGGAAGAGAGGAGTGGGTGCCCCAGCTGTTCACATGCTTCCTCATGAGTGTCATGCGAGGAACCCAAGACACCAACCATGTCCCTTGGGTCCCCGGAGGTTTACCCACCCGAGGACACGGAAATAGCGCCCATGCTTTTCCGAGGGGTGTCATACCCAAGGGCATCAGTGTCAGTGTCTAATCCAACCATGACTGGCTCAGCTCAGGTTTCTGGTTCAGTTTTTTTTCCCCCAAAGTTTAGTTTACCTCCCCGCCTACCTCAAAGCTCAGGTCCTCCGAAGTACCTGATGTATCTCTAAGTGAATGGGTGAGTCTCCTGTGGGTTCATATAAGGTGGGCTGCTACATTATGGGAAATTATTTTATGCAGGATTTCGGTAACCATTTCATCGCATAATGTGAAAGGTTTTAATAACCCGGTAAGAGGTGGGTACCCCTGATGGACTATAAATGTAAAAATGTAGATATTATTCTGTTACAGGAGACGCATTTCAGCGCAAAAAGTTTCCCTAAATATACAGATAAGCATTTTCGCCAATGTTTCTTTGCCTCAGCTAAGGTCAAAAAAAGAGGAGTAGCCATCCTATTCCATAATAGGTTTTCATTTGTGGTGGAACTGGCCAAAAAAGATAAAGAAGGCAGATTTCTGATCTTGATTGGCACTATACAGGGTCAATATCTATCGATCGCAAACGTATATGCCCTGTGTGAGCATGAACCTGTGTTCTTCTCATCGTTCTTCAATACATTAAGCAAGGTATCTAAGCGTCACGTGATTCTTGCAGGGGACTTTAATACAGTGATTGATCCTGCTCTAGACAAGTCAGCCCAACCTAAGCCCCTGAAGAAAAAGAAAGGTACGGCGGCTCTCCTTAAAGGGTTCAAATAAGATGTCGGACATCTGGAGAGAGTTGCACCCCAATGAATAATGTTACACGTTTTTTTTCCTCATCCCCACTCACGTTATAGTAGAATAGATTACTTCTTTATATAAAACAGATTGGTTACAAAGATCTCTACAAGAATCCATGATATCTCATGGTCAGATCATGCACTTCTAGAACTACGGTGTACTCAATTGAACCTAGACAAACCTGGAGCAAACTGGAAATTGAATGGATCCATTATTAAAGTCCTGCAGATAACTCAAACAATTAACAATGAGATTCTTTAGCAATTCTTTAGTATTAATCAGGGCAGTGTAGATTCCCAAACCACACTATGGGAAGCCCATAAGGCAACACTTAGAGGTTCCTTTATTGGCATTGCTAGCAGGAAGAAAGAAAGCAAAAGAAGCAAAAATTGTTCAACTGCAAGCAAAACTGGCAGCAATTTCTGACCTTCACAAAAGTAATGGTGGAACAGACACGTTAAAAAAGCTAAAGGATATTTGAATAGCGAATACTATGCTCCTAACCTCCCAGGCTGAGAATGCCTTGAGTTGGTCAAAGAGGACATTTTTTGAAAAAGCAAACAAGCCAGATACACTTATAGAGCTAACAAAATTAGAAATATGCAACTAAGTTACAATATACAAGCTATTTGTAAGGAAACGGGGGACACGGCACCCGCAGCGTGTGTCCCCCTACCTGGACGGAATCCCGCAGCTGCCGCCCCCGCATGTGTCCATCGGGTATCCGCTCCCGACTGCTGCATACAGCCATTCTCTCCCTCTTTGGCAGGACATGCTACCATGCATGCAGGGCTTACAGCGCACGTGCACACCCAGCCTCCTATCTCCCAGCCCCACACGGGTGGCCCCGCCCCCCCCCCTATTACGAAACACCAGGCCTTCCATTCCAGGCACTCACTTGGCGTCCACCTCCTCCCTGCCCTTGGCCCTTGAACCTATCCCTGCTTCAGCCTGGACACACCTCCGCTCCGCCTCTGCACTCTATTGGTCAGCCGCACTTTATTACCCCAGTCCTTCCTCGCACTGCATAGCTTCTTCTAGCCTTGCGCTGTTCGGAGTTCTTTGCCTGGCTTTCCTCTCTGTTTCAATTCGTGTCTCTGATCCTGCTCGTCTGCGTACCCCCTCTGGATTTGGACCCCGGCTTCCCTCTGACTACGTGTACCTCTCTGACCCCTGGACTTGGCTACGGACTACGACCTTGCTGCTCTCTCCTTCCTTTGACCCACGGCTTACGGACTCACTATTCGGATCTCTGGCGCCCAGGACTCGGCAAGTATCTAACCATCCTTCTCTCACCAGACCCGGCAAGGCTCCCTACCACACTCCGGGCACACCCTCACTGCTCTGAGTGTGGGGTATACTCCCTTCCCATCTCAGTATTGGGGACTGGTCTGGTCTGCGAGCAGCACAGCGTTACACTATTAGACTTCCATCAGGAATTGTAACATCTAACCCTAAATTAATTGTAGAAGAATTTAAGAAATACTATGAGAATCTTTATAACGGAGAAAAGGTTAAGCCTAATGCAAACACGAGTCAGGCCTTAAGGGATTTTCTGACAGACTCGGACTTACTTAGCCTGAGCAGGGAGGACAATGAAGGTTTAACAAGGGATTTCGTGATAGAAGAATTAATGCAGGTAATTAAACAACTAAAACCATCTAAAGCACCGGGCCCCGATGGGTTCTCCAATTTATATTATAAAAAAAATTGATAAATCTTTATATAAAGTGAACATTCCCAAATTGCTTCAGACTCTAAAGGAAGACATTCAAATCTGGTCCACATATGACATATCGTGGATTGGTAGAATTCATTGCATAAAAATGAATCTGCTCCCTCGGATTCTGTATCTTTTTCAAACTGTGCCAGTAGTACGTAGAGATTTCCTTTCCCTCCAATCTTTTTAATATCTAAATTCATATGGAACTACAAAAGACCGAAGGTAAAGAAGGGGATCCTAGGTTGACTGACACTGGTGGATGGCTTAGCAGTACCTTGCTTGTTGTCCTATTACAAAGTGGCCAATTATGTCAAATTGCTCAATGGCATATAGACCCTAATTTGAAAAGATGGGTAGAAGTGGAAAAAGAATCCTGCTTTCCGCTAGAATTACACAATCTAATTTGGTTACCAAAAGTGAAAGTCAAAATTGACTGTAAACCGCTTTCCTCAATGACCAAATTCCTTATCAATCTGGGAGGCCGCAAAATTCAGAGGTGCCTTAACCACTAAAACATCATTGATGGCCCCCCTATTGGACAATGCGGACCTGGCTCCAGGGATGGATAGTAAAGATTTTACAATTTGGAAGCAGCAAGGCATTACGAGATTTGAAAGATCTGCAGGGTAGAAATAACATTAAAACATTTGAACAAATTAGGTCAGAAAAGGACATACCCCATTCTGAATTCTTTAGATACCTCCAGATAAGAGCATTTTATAACAAATTTTGATCCCGGCCCCATCAACACATTTTGAAAAGATCTATATTTCAGAAAGAGACACTAGCGGACTTACATCTCAAATGTGTAAGGAAGTGACCTGTTCTAGACCTGAGTACTCCCGAAAAATGAAGTACAGCTCAACCCCGTTATAGCGCGATCCTCGGGGGCCACCCGCGACCATCGCGTTATAAACGGGGTTGCGGAAAAAAAATGGCCGGTACCGCGTCCGCCGGAGGGGGAAAGCTGAGAACTCTCCTAGCGTTTCCAGGCCCGGTGGGGCAGCGGCAACAGCACGCAGCTCTTACCCGGCATCTTGCAGCTCTTCTCCCTGTCTCTGCTTCCGTCTTGTGAGAGCAAGCTCCCTTAAAGAGACAGTGTGTGTGTGTATGTGTGTGTGTATATTTGACTGTGAGAGTGTGTGCTGTGAGTGTGTGCAGTGTGCTGTGTGCTGTGAGTGTGTGTGTGTGTGTGTGCTGTGAGTGTGTGCATTGTGCTGTGAGTGTGTGCAGTGTGCTGTGAGTGTATGCAGTGTGCTGTGCAGTGTGCTGTGAGTGTATGCAGTGTGCTGTGAGTTTGTGCAGTGTGCTGTGAGTGTGTGCAGTGTGCTGTGAGTGTATGCAGTGTGTGCAAAAAAAACACGCTCAAACCGCGTTATATGCGGATCTGCGTTATAGCGGATCGCGCTATAACGGGGTTGAGCTGTATATGTCTCAGTGGGAAGCAGACATAGGGGAATTATGGAGGAAGAAGAGTGGGATGAGATTTTTGTTTCGGTAGCCAAAATCTCAATCTGCACGACGTTAAGGGAGAGCGCATATAAGGTAATGATGAGGTGGTATCTCACCTCACTAAAATTATCACAATTTGTTGCAGGTTACTCCCCATTGTTTAGGGCACAATGTGGAGAGATAGCAGACATGTTACATATGCTGTGGTCCTGCTCTCAGATTGCCCCACTTTGGGGAAAAATCTGAGATTGGCTACAGAGGATTTTGGGCCTCACCATTCCATTAGACCCTGAATGTTTCTATTAAATAGAAAACTCCCAGGCATTTCCAGGTCTGAAAGTAAATTAATTGCACATTTTGCAACAGCAACAAGGTGCGAGATCGCAGCATTATGGAAACAGTTGGAGATTCCAAACATTCCCAAGATTCGGAACAGAATTTGGTTTGTCTGCCAGATGGAAAAGTTGACGACTCTGGCACTACATTTCTTAAAGTGTGGCTACCATGGCTAGCCCATCCGGATATGCCTGGGGTGAGTATAGCTACAATTAGCTTTAATAGGACAAATTATGTTCTCCCTTCATGGAGGTGAAGATGATGTGTGATATATGTTAGTAAGTCAATATGAGATTATGTTGGTCAAGTAAGCAGAGGTTAGGGAAGAGCCCATACTGGGGACAAGATCCTGGGCATACCTGAAGATGATCTAGCTTGTTCTAGAAGATACTATACATGTTTCCACCACCCCCCTCATTAAGTATTTTTTGCTTTTCTTTAAGTGAAGATGTTGAAAAAAGCATACGTAAATATTGTGATTTTTGTATGTTGTGCCAAAAAAGCAATAACATTTTGAATTATATAAAAAAAAAAAAGGAACGTAACCCGTTACTTATTTAGCTTACTGTATAGTCCAAATGCAATTTGGGACGTTTTTTTTTTTTTTTTTTTTTTTTTTCAAACAATTTTTATTTGTTTTTTGAATAACATAAAAATAGGGAGTTGGTACAGAAAAAAAAGGGGAAATGGTGGGGGGTACGAAAAAAAACCCAACATAATCAAACCAACAATATACTTGACAAAATAGTAACTTTATCAATACTAATTGTAAGAAAAAAATGAAAGATATGGGTAGGAGATGAGGAAAGGGGGAGGAGGCAAGAGATACTAGTGGTAATAACCTTAATAATTTTCCTAAATCTTTGTTTTTTTTGGTAAAGTTTGGTTTACCACGTTTGAACAATTTATCCATTAAACAAACAAGTTTTTAATGATTAATTTTAGTATCTTCCTAAGTTTGTAAATCTTGTATTGATGCTATATCTTCTGGAAACCCATTCAACCAGGGATTCCAGATTTGTTCAAATCTCTCCATAGTGTTATTCATAAATGCCGTCAGTGTTCCATTTCTAAAACATGTTGCACCTTTTCCTGAAAAACTTGATAGGATGGTATATTTGTTTGCTTCCATTGAAGTGCTATTGTACATCTAGCTGCTGTCAACAGATGTGCAATTGATTTATTTGCATCATACGACACATTGAGCACAGGTTTCCCCAGAATCAATGTTACAGAGTCCATTGGTATAGTTACATCATATACCCCAGTGATCTCTCTCTTGATTTTTCTCCAGAAGGGAACAACCTTTGGACAAGTTTGGGACGTGTTTTATACTAATTGAAATGTTCAACTAGTAATGTAATTATGTTTAACATTATGTTTAAATCAGAGCAGGCTGTAATTTCTCTCCAGAATGACTTGGATAGACTGGAAACTTGGGCAGATTAATGGCAGATAAGGTTCAATACAGGTAAATGTAAGGTTACGCATTTGGGAAACAAGAATAAACAGGCAATTTACAAATTAAATGCAGATAAATTGGGGGAATCTTGATGGAGAAGGATTTAGGAGTGCTTGTAGACAGCAGGCTTAGCAATAGTGCCCAAAGTCATGCAGTAGCTACAAAGGCAAACAAGATCTTATCTTCCATTAAACAGGAAGGGAAGTAAACATAATGATGCCTCTTTATAAAGCTTTAGTAAGACCAAAGCTTGAAAATGGAGTATAATTTTGGGCACCACTCCATAGAAAAGACATTACGGAACTGAAAAAAAGAGCCAACAAATTAATAAAGGAGCTTTTTGAGGAGAGGCTAGCTAAATTAGATTTGTTTACATTCGAAAAGAGGTGTCTAAGAGGGGATATGAAATAAAACTTTATTTTTATTTTTTAAAGATATCTATTGTATCTGCCATACGTTTCTCCACGGGTAATGAATTCCACAATGTAATCTGTGTCGTTTGCACAGCCCTAGGGATGAATAGTTCTTTTGGAAGCCCCTTTGTATGGTCCTCAAATATATTTGTATATATATATATATGAGGACAATACAAAGGGGCTTCCAAAAGAACTATTCATCCCTAGGGCTGTGCAAACGACACAGATTACATTGTGGAATTCATTACCCGTGGAGAAACGTATGGCAGATACAATAGATATCTTTAAAAAATTTAAAAAAAAGTTTGACATATTTTTAGAAAAGAAAGATATACAGGGAAATACCAAATAATTATGGGATAGATGTTGATCCAGGGAGTAATCTGATTGACAATTCTTTGAGTCAGGAAGGAATTTATTTGTCCCCTTTTGAGATCATTAGATGATATTTCACTGGGATTTTTGAAGTGAAACTTCTTTAGTGGCACCTCATTCGAACTGGGGCAAAAATGGATTGTGGAGACAGAAATGAAACGGATGTGACGTCAGTGCTGGCAGTTGAGGCCGGGCTGTGTTCTAGCCCGACCCCAACACTGACATCACACCCGCTCCACAAATCAGATGCGGCGGCGATAGCCGCCGGCGGCGCTCCTAATGGCCACCGCACCCCCCACACAGCCGCTGACATGCGACGGCGGCGGCGATAGCCGCCGGCGCCGCTCATAACGGCCGCTGTTCCCCGCCCGCTGCCTACTGCCGTGCCGCGCATGCGCGATGGCGCCAGTAACTCCAATCACCACGGGAGTGGGGAGGGGGTGGCGCGCAGCCGCTATCTACCCCCGGCGGGTGCAGGCCCAGCAGCACACTGACCTGGTGCTCCCCCGCTGCGCCGGCAAGCTCACGGCCGCTGTTCTCGGCCTGCTGCCCTGCCGCGCATTACTAATGGTGAGGTGGCGGGGGCTGCGCATGCGCAGAAGCGGCTGGCAGCGGCGCCGTTCCCCCCACACGCCCGCGACGCGCATGCGCAGTAATGATGCAGCACGGTAGTTATGGCAACGCTCAAGACGCCACGGCTCTCATAGGGACACTGCAGCCCACACTGTTCCCCGGGGCCCTATGCAGGCCCTGATCTCCCACGGCCTCTCCTCCCGGTGCATGTCCGTGTCCCTGCAGGCCTCCCCCGTACGCTGCCTGTGGGATGAGCCGCTGCGGGTCAGTCTCAGGCCTGAGCTCCGGGCAGGAGGTGACTGCGACTGGTGAAGGCGGGGAGACCTTCACCTCCCTGGGCCGGTACCGGGCGGGGAGCTGGAGCTGAGCCGTTCCCCGGCCCTGCAGGGTGGCAGCTTCTGTGGGGTAGAGCCAGAGGGGCACCTGTGGTTCCTGCACCCGTGGACTCCCTTCAGGAGGCTGCTCCGGAGGATTGTGCAGACCCCCCTCCGCCTGGAACTCGCTCTGTACCAGTCCCATGAGCCGTCCGGCCGCCTGCTGGCCACGGCCGCCCAGGAGAGGAGCTTCATGCGGGAGGAGGTGACACGGAGCCCGGTGCGGGAGGGAAGGGTCCGGGGCATCCTCTTCCTGCAGCCCGGTGAGTGCGTGCCCGGACTGGGGAGATGGGGTGTATCATTAGGGGGAGGGCGGGGGGTATTGGTGTGGCTATATCATTTGGAGTGGGGGACAGGGGTTATTCGGGTGTATCATTAGGAGGAGAGCAGAGGGTATTGGGGTTGGGATTCATGGAGCTGTATTGGGGGTGAATAGGTTAGGGGGATATGTGAGGTGCAGGGGGGCTGCGCATACGTCGCGCTCGCATGCGCATGGTCACACGCACGCACACGGTCACACGCACACACGCACACAGTCACGCGCAGTCACACCCACACACACACAGTCACACGCATGCACACACACAGTCGCACGCACGCACACAGTCACACGCACGCACGCACACAGTCACACGCAC
>WSYH01014495.1:0-15567 GCA_036426205.1 Ascaphus truei | reverse complement strand
CTGAAAGGTGATCCCACCCACATTTATAAAAAAGAGATTGATACCATAATACAACTTGGCATTAACAATAGGTGGATATCGGAGGAAACGGGGAAATTCTTAACACAGGAATTCCCGATCACTCCAGTGATATACATTTTACCCAAAGTGCATAAGTCTTTGACCTCTCCACCAGGGAGACCCATCATTACGGCGATGGGCTCCCTATGTCACCCCCTCTCTCAGTATATTGACTTTCATCTACAGCCGATTGTGGTCAGTACGCCATGCTATATAAAAGACACCACTGACTTTATTAATAAATCGGAAGCCTTGTATTTTGACCTTACTAACTGCCTCCTGGTCACATTGGACGTTTCGAGCCTTTATACGAATATTGGGCATGCTGAGGGTATGGAAGCAGTAAAGGATCATCTAGACAAATTCATTGGCTATACTGGTCCGCCAATAGAATTTTTACTTGCCCCTATTCGCACTCACCTATACCCTGCAAAATAGGTATAACACTGCAGAATGACACACCCAGCACTAATAATATCAATAATTGCAGGAAACTAAGTAAATTGCATTAAAAGTGAATACACAAATAGGTAAAAATGGTTAAAAAATGCACAAAAAATAAAATAAAAAATGATAAAAATATAATTGAAAAAATGTATGTTGGCCACAAAAATATTAAAAAAGAAAAAAAGAAAAAAACTATAAAATATAAGTGCAAGTCTATAGTAGACACCAATAAAATCAATGTAAGAAAAAAATGTGCCCATACAAATCCTTGGATTGAATTAAAAGTCCTGGGCAGCTTAATTTCTGAGCTCACCAACCTCCCAACGATGCCTAAGAAAAAAAGAAGAAAGAAAAAGCGCCTGATCCTAGTGTAATTCAGTTTTAAAAGGTTTTAATAAACATGGACAGACGATTGCTAACTCACACTTTGTCAGATTAAAATAAGCAATTTATGGGACAAGCCCATGCACCACGCCGACGTCCCAGTTTCAGAGGTCTTTCATCTGCCTGCAATTGTAGCCGCTGTGAATCAGCTCTGCTGTGCGATATGCTGCCAATACCACTGTGCTTCTGGCTGTATTTCCACGGATCGTGTAGCAGGATGCAGGAACTGACGTCTGTGCTACTGGAGCTTGGTTTTCAGCTCGATGAACACCCTACTTACTAGCAATACAAAAAAAATAAAAAAAAAAAAAACACCCCCCGTGGTCTGGGTAGCCGGTTCCCCGCTGCGAATTTAAATGTCGCGTTACGTGACGCGGGAGCTTTAAATCAGGGGATACCGGCCCGACCTACGGGCCCTGTATTCCTGAATAGGGGTTCCTCGGACCTGAAACACAGCGGTTCACTCTGGAGACCCCCTGCTCATGTAAATATTATATAAATGTTTTATTAATTTATATACGTATTTGCCTGTAACACTTGCATGGGAGATGGCAACTCTCCAGCAAATGTTACATGCAGCTTTTTTTTATCCCTAAGTTTGTACGTACACGGTTAAGCACGCTCGCAGGTGGGAAAAAAAAGCACACGCTTACGCTGTGGGTGTTTTGAGCTACTTATTGAAGCCGGTACAGTTAAACAATGGTCTCAAGGCCTTAGTGAATCGGTCCCCGGCGACTACTTTTTAAGTAACGGACCTGCTTTTTTTGGAAACTCATAACGCAAAGCCATTGAGCTTAGTGCGCATGCCTCCCCCTGTCCGCCGGGTTCGGGTCGGTTATTTGTATCCTACCTTACCTCACCCTACAGGTCCGGTCTCCTGATTTGAGCACGAGACCGTCACAAATGGGCTTCTATTTTTCAAAGCCCCTTTTTTCTCACCAGGGAGGGTTTTTATACCCTATATTTTCATTTTCTATTACTAAAAATAGTTTTTAAATCGGTCTTTCCTCCTTTCATTCTACTTGATGTCTCTCCTTCTTCTTTTGGTTTACACCTACATATGACATTTAGGGTGATCATTGACTCCGGGTTACTTAGGGTTCGACTTTACTGTACTAGACTTTCCCTTTGCTGGGTCTGTGGCACACCCAGTTTCTCTTTTTAGGGCCTATGCGAACGCAGTCATAAAAGAATCGTCCATAAATTTTTACAATCAAATTTTTGACAGCGTTGCTATTAGTACGGTATGCAGAAAGCCCCCTAACACCATATAGCACTTGCAAAAATGGGGGTATTGCTCAGCGCCGAGATGATTGCCCTCTGAAAGGCTCACAATTAATTATTTGAGCATAACATCACATATTCATTTATTAACAAATGATATTGTATAAGACTTCAACCAATGTCTTCCTTTATATAATCTTTTTGCACAGTGCTGAGCACACGGTCAGCCCTTTATATTTAGGACACTCCACATTTGACTAAAGAAAAAAAAAAATTTGCAAAGCTGTTCCCGGGCAAAAAGCCATCTTGTTTCTGGGGCGTTTCGCCAATTGAACCCTGACCAGATAAGATACAACGGCACAACCACGGCTTCTTCCTGAAAAATATAATTATTGGATTTGGAACTTTTGCTTAAAGTAGATCATTGAGGCTTATCCGAAGCCCTAAGGACTAATACTTTTTTATGGCCTCCTCAAATTAAATAGCGGGACTTTGTATAGCTGAGGTTATATACCTCTTAATACACAAATAGCTCCCACACGCTCATGCTATCCATCCCTCACTCAGTTCTTTTTTAATGCCTTCTGTTTGAACTTTCGTGTTTCATACTTTCTCCTTCACTACAAATTTATGCTATCCTATTGCAATTCTGCCCTTTCTCCAAGCAAACAAACCTTCATTCTCTCCATTGATCAACACTTCACAAAGTCTACCCACACCCTAAACGTCTTTTCCTATCATCTCATCTCAGGACTTTGCTGACTATTAAGGAAAAGGTTGAAATCCATACATAGACATTCCCTCTGTTTTCCTTCTCTATCCTAATTTTCTTCCTACTCTCTTTCCTGCTTTCCTTGCCTCTTTTTCCACTGTTGTCAGAAGAGAATGTCACCATCATCACGGTTGATACTCCTCTTCTCCCTTAATCTGATACATTTCCATTCTCCTTCAAACGCAACAGTGTATACCATGCGTCAAAAATAGCAGCTTGACCCTACCTGTTCTGTTCTAACTACTGAACTTGTTTTGTATTTGTCTTTGCTTGCTCTCCATTTTCCTCAACACCCATTCGCTGTCTCCATAACCCTCTACATCGTGAAAAAACCCCCATTCTTCACTGCTCCCGTCCACGAGACAATTCTCACTAAATAACTGATTACCTACAGTATCTGCTGCCCATACAGAGGTCATTACACTCTGCTCATATCTCCTCTTCTGAACATTTGCCTCTTGGCCCACACTCTTCCTCTTTTCTCGTTCTCGTACACACTCTCTTGTGATCCTATAACATCTCTTAGGTTTAATATCACTCTATGCTGACGCCACCCCCATTTACTTTCACCCCTGACCTTACACCTGCTGTACAAACCAGAATTTGCTGAATGCATGTCTGTTATCCTCATCCCGGAAGCCCTCTTTCACCTTATTAAATATGGCAAAAACATGGACTTCCTCTACTTCCTCCCAAACCTTACCATAGATCTCCCTTCCACATTACTCTGAATCTTCCATCCATTACCCCAGCACGCTGCGTTATGGGTCACACTCTGCTCCTCTCTCCTATATTCTCCTCTTCATTCAAAACATTCTATGAACTGTTCGCTTTTTTTCCTTTCCTCCCCCACAATAATCACAAAGATACACCTGTTCCTCTGTTGCTCAGACTATTAAAACTCGAATTCAGGCCCTCATTCTCTCCCCTCTTGATTACTGTAATCCCCTGATATCCCTCCGCCTTCCTGCCTCTCACCTGTTCTTCCCTACAATCTATCCTAACGCTGCTGGCCAGAAATCACTCTACTCTTAAACTCTGATTCTGCGTTTCCTCCTGAAATTCCTCTCCTGACTTCTACATCAAATCCTACTGTCTCTGTACGCTCTCCCTACCAATAAGAGTGTAAGCCCTCAGTGCAGGGACTTCTCTCTCCTTTATGTTACTTTTATGCTGGATCACTTATCCATGACCTCTTACCTTTACCATTTGCTACCTTAGGATTACGACGTGCACCACTCCTGTGAAGCGTCAATGCCATATTAATATGGCGTTATATACATAAAAACAACAATCAATTATACTTTTACACCAATGCTGTGGTTCTTTGTACCCGACTATTTAAACACAAATATTCCCAAACATTCTTAGATCCATAGATAAAAAGTGAAAGGTGTTTTTACGGTTACAACAACCCGAATCCACCAAAACGAACGACCATACAAAAACTTCTCTCATACACCACCAAACAACCATCACAAAAATAACGAACAATAAAAGAAAAACAATTTTTCCTATTCCCAAACAATTTCATCCTGCACCTAAATTATAATAAAGTTCCCTTCTCTTTCTTTATTCTTCATCAATACTGATTTTAAACCTACTCTGATGCTCCGGAGCTTTGAGTTACTTCTTATCTTGGCAGATTCTTCGAGCTGGAAAAGGGTGGGGGCCTCTCTGTGCTGCTTGCAATTCCTGATTCTCTTTTCTGGGGCACATTTGCCTTCAGTTTAACAACTATATTCATGTTTTTGTACGTCCTATTGCAAGTTTTTGGGAGGTGTATTTTGTGTGATCCGGTGATACTTGACAGGTTATCTTTCACACCCACCCAGTAATCATTCAGGAAAAATCATTAGGGTATCAAATCCATCTGGCAACTCTCATTAAGGGGCCGCACACAATTTTACTTGCTGGCACCGAAAACTGAGTTTAATATCAGGAAATGATTTATAACACTTATGCTTGTGGGGAATTGGAAGGAATGAAGCTGATACGTTTTCACCTATTTCTGACGTTCACCAGCGGTCACGGTCACTAACCTTTAGCCACAAAAAACCTCATAAAATCCAAAGATTTATACTGCCACAACACCACCGGATCACTGAGTTAGAAGGTTCCACTATGAGCCCTTGCGTTCGCTTCTGACGATAAGAACACGCTGGTGCGTCTGCCTATAGGTTCCGCTCCTGTCCATAGTATTTATATTGCAACACAACTTTTTTCAATTGGGGTGGGCTTGTTTTTTTACTGGACTTGCAGTGTTTTTCTTTTTTCACTTGAACTTGCAGGTCTTAATTTTCATTTGTCCAACAAAACATATTATATTGTCTCTTCTGTTCTCTGTATCCATTCTTTATTATTTTTGTCTGCAGGCACCAAAACCTCTAACGCAATTTTGAGAACTTTGGTTTCTCCATTATTCTCCTGCTACAGTAATCACATTTAATTGACCTGTACAATACCCTGATACAATAATCAGCGCAAGCTGATGCGTACACACTCTTTTGGCATTTTATGTCTGAAATAGGCAATAAGGACCGTGCACGAGGACTGCTTCCCCCAACTAACATATTTTTTCCCTACCATACCCAGAAAACACTTGAATTACTTCGCGGTTCCAACCCGTCCTGATAAACCTGATCATCGCTTTATACATGGATAGAGATAAGACCTTCTAAAGTAGATATCCATAAATACACTCACTTGGTATGTTAATGACAAGACAGCAATGTACATCAGGGACCCGCTCCTGCTCAACAACAAATATATTGATCACAACCCAGGATGTGTTCTGAAAAACAATCCCTAAGCATACAAACCCACCTCATCACCAAAACAACAGACCTAATCTTTTAACAGGACTCTACCTTAGTCCCAATAAAACTTAAAATAACTAAACACTTGAAATGGATACAGGAACAACAAATAACTTATTTGAAACTGCTAGGTAAACCCGTCACCCAGATTGAGACAACCCTTCAAACACTCTCTCAACACCCACTCAAAACAACTTTTAAACTCATGCTTTCCTCAAAAAGGTGGCCTTTTACCGATTCTTTGAGGCGCGTTCAGGTTTCAGTTGAACCGAGGTGTTTTTTTTCAGGTGCTCAGTTTCCGGTATATTTGGGTTCCTGTTCGAGCGCCATCTGTAAAAGCGTGGATAAATAAGAGTCATCTAGGATTTATTTTGCAGAATAACAATAAATTTTTGCAGTGTAACGGTGCACACGCAGAAGGGAGGTTCTTCAATAAAACACTCCCCCAACGACATGGTGTACATACAGGCCTTATTTTATACACAAAATCTAAGCCGACGTCCCCTTAACGCGGTGCTTGTTGCGTCCTTACGTAAGCATTAGATAACAAACTATGACATGAGACACATGAGTAATAGCATTATTACTGGCCATTATATTAGAATCAATGACCTCCGCAATAATCACCTTTACAACAGCCTTACCTTTCCCTCTCCTCTACATACGGTACTTTTATCTGGCAGATATCGTCTGAATGCTAGACTTCTCGTTACCTATATTTTATTTTCATACATTCGCAGCTTTTCCTACCCTGCTTTAAGTCTTGTGGCTTAGCTGACAGCTTAAATTATCATTTACAAACTTCAGGGCAGAAAATCAAAAATTGTGTCTTTAAAAAAACTATCCATACCGACTTTCGATACAGACATAACAATATCAGGCACCTAAGATGGATTGCTGACATTAAATGGCTGCTTAGATCCCAGTGATCCTGTTATGGTCCGAACCTCCCCCTCCTTACATCATATTCTCACTTTGTCCATATATAATATGTATATATATATATATATTATTATATATATATATTGATATATCTAATATATCTATATATAATATATATATATATATAATCTTATAAACAAAAAGCATCAGGCGCCAGCACTCCAGCACAAATTGTAAAGTCAAGGTGCATTCTCCATAGAAATCAATATAGAAACCCTGTCTTCCCCATAGAGAAGGCACAAACTGCAACCCCAGAGCAAAGCAAAAGACTTATTATCATTTACAACAGCCACACTATAAACCCAACGTTTCGGTCCTAGGCAGGACCTTCCTCAGGGTTGCTACCATACAATGACACCCAGAGAACATATATCCCCCATAGTTCACCATGTGAGACAATTGTACAATCTGGAGCTAAGTGGACAATCCGGAGCTCCACGATTGCAATCATGTATGAGTAGTTACGGTGGGCCATCTTGGAAAGCAGGAACAGAGCAATGTATGCTATCTCACATGGGCGCATAGAGTACAGCTTCCCCCCGGTGGACAAAAAAAATCTAGCCTCCAATGTTGCTAGGAAACGCATGTGTGGCGTCATAAAAGTCCTGGGAAGTCAGCTCAAAGTAAGGTTGCGCATGTGCAAGGCTCTCTGACAGCACCGAACGTCACGCCGATCTGGTACCGCCACCTCCATCAGTCAATTGCATCAGTGGGGTGAGCTCCCTAAGAAAATGCAGTGAAGGACATTGAATCAACACATAAGGGGAATAAAACAATTTCCAGAGCTTAGGGGTGACTATTTAGATGGCAAGGGGGGATGGCAGGGGAGGGAGGGATACAGGAAGGAGGAGGTAGTATGGCAAAAACAGTCTATAAATTAGGCATTGTAAATGGCATAACTGTTAAATATTAATATTCAGTACTGCACCATTGGGGAACAATATTGCAAAGTCCTGGCAATGGAAACAATTAATCATCTATGCATTATGAAGAGAAAGGACACAGAACAAAATTCAAAGATGCAATCACAAAAAACATCCTATATTGAAAGTCTTCATTATGTCCTCGCGGCCCATTGAGTTCAGTTCAAAAAATCATACAGTTTCCAAGTTGTAACACAATTTGCCCCGTCTCCTCCACGGGGGCCAGCATGTGCTTGCATGATGGGCATCATGTAGCGTTGCCAAGCTATGCTGTGATATTTAAAATGTCTCGCACAAACCGTGGCAGTTGATATCCTCATTATTCGTACCTGTCAAGTATATGCCTTCCTTCCTGATGGAGGAGCCGGTCAAGCTCATACGGTCCTTCAACATACGTGTGGTTTTAACCAATATATACAGGTCCACTGCTCCTTGATGCATATACCGAATGTTACCTCTCACATTCATGTAATCCTTTATTTTAATGGCTTTTCCATGTGTGGATGGCACAAGCTTTTCCCCAATATCATGTGTTGAACAGTTTATAATACAGCCATGCACATTTGTGTACACACCGGGAGTTTTGGAGAGCCATTCGTAGGGCTGGCATACTTGGATACCGATCCTGCCTGTGTCAATAGGTCACCTATGTTTTCGGCCCCTGCGGTAACAGAATAATGGTGGTTTGGTGAAGTTTTCCCAATTCCTTTGTCGTTTTCAAGATGTCCAGTGTTTCGTGATACTTCTACGCATAGTACATGTAAGTACTAAAAGTGGTATTAATCCCAAAACGATCTGAAATTGCTGGTTTGGATGGTTGGTTTGAAGGATGTTGATCACGGGAAAACCTCTTTGCCTTGGCTAAGCCTCCTTGACCTCTTGTGTGGTTATAACCTCTTGCAAGGACCTGTGTGTCATACACTGTGCGCTTTCTCACACTCTTCACTCCTACTGGTGATCCTCAAGACCCTAAGAAATTGAAATACGGCAACCCCTTCTTCAGAGCATCAGGGTGTGACTACTGGCCAAAGTAGGGTATTTTCTGTCCGTTGCTTTATGATGAATCTTCATCAGCAGCCGGGTAGTCCCTTGTAAACAACAGTGTCAAGTAAAGACGATCTGCTCATTGCTGTAGTTGAGGTAAATCTTATTTTGACGGAATAGAATTCAGGTCATTCCAAAAATTGCACACAGGTCTGCTTCAGAGCCATCCCCATATCAGGAACAGATCGTCAATATATCTCATAATGTCCTGATATATTAGCATAATGGGGGAATCATACAGGATATGTTTTGTTCATATTGGGACATAAACAGATTTGGCATACATGGGGCCATGTTAACCCCATCGCTGTGCCATATTGTAAGAAGAATTTTTTCTCGAATTTGAAAAAATTCTTATGGAGCACAATGTCTATATAGCAGAAGTAAAAAATTCTAATTGGCGGAGCCATATAGCAATGAATTTTGTCTAGATGGATCTTTAACTGCTTTCCATACCCTCAGCAAATGCCCAATATTCGTATAAAGGCTCGAAACGTCCAATGTGACCAGGAGGCAGTTAGTAAGGTCAAAATCCAAGCGTGTCCAATTTATTGATAAAGTCAGTGGTGTCTTTTATATAGCTTGGGCGTACTGACCCCAATCGGCTGTAGTGAAATCAATCTACTGAGGAGAGGGGGTGACATGGGGAGCCCATCGCCGCAAATGACGGGTCCCCTGGTGGAGAGGTCAAGATTTATGCACTTTGGGTAAAATGTATATCCACTGGAGTGATCGGGAATTCCTGTTTAAGAATTTTCCCTGTTTCCTCCGATATCCACCTATTGTTAATGCCAAGTTGTATTATGGTATCAATCTCTTTTTTATAAATGTGGGTGGGATCACCTTTCAGTGCTTTTGTAATTCAAGCATACATTAAGTGGCCGCATTATTCTGCTCTATTTGTTCATGTCCCCTCACAACTATGCCCCCCCTTTGTCCGCCGCCTGACTGATAATGATATGCTGTATTATCTTAGTATTTGATTATGCAGGTGCTCCTCTTTGTGAGGTTAAAAAATCTTATTTTTTGATTTTTTACAGCATCCCTGGTATCGCTTCCACCAGACTAATGAATTTCGTGATGTTTGGATTATGAACCTGGGGGCAAAAGAGCTCACCTGTTTGAAAGGTTGTGATGTGTCGGATTTTCTTCATTAATCGTAGAGTCTCTCCGCATGATATCTGCAGAGAAGTC
This sequence comes from Ascaphus truei, assembly GCA_036426205.1. NCBI lineage: Eukaryota > Metazoa > Chordata > Amphibia > Anura > Ascaphidae > Ascaphus > Ascaphus truei. The sequence continues at coordinate 5,758 of WSYH01014495.1, read as the reverse complement.
CTCAAGCGAAGCGTCTATTGAGCCTGTAGATATCTACCTCCCAGCCAAATGGGTCCAGTGTATTTTTTGGCACAAATGATAAGCCCTTTTTCAAGGACACTCTTTTCCGATGGTGTTAACAATGTAGGATGAGATGTTATCCACTACGTCCTTCACTTCTTGGCCTTCTGGACCCCTCTGTCCTTTGATTGCCTTGGAAGAAATCTTTGGTTGCTGTGGCCCGCCGACCCTGCGGGTTTACCTCCAGCGTCCTGGGTCGTGGGGTGGGGGTTTCGGATGTATTAACACCCCTTTGTCCTAAAAAAGGATCCGTGCGAGCAGTATCTTGGTTGTCCGAGTGATCATATCACTAGTGTTGTACGCACTTATCCCCGTGGTGCTGCGCGTCTTCCCCTTGTTTCTTCCGTCTTTGGCCTGGTCTCCCTGGAATCGTCTCACTGATGCCCAACAACCATTTATAGACTGCCGTTCCTTATGTCTGTGAACTTGTTTCAGTTTCTCACTTGTATGTAATGAGCTTTCTCTCTATTGGCGTCGACTGCTACTTGTAGTTTGTCAGTCCAATTAACCTCTTTGTCGCGGTCAGGGGCACGTCATTTTTTGTTTTTAATGGTGGCAATCTCAGCTCTAATGCGATTCAATTCTTAGTAGATTGTTCAATGACCAATATTATCAGATCCAAGTAGCATTTATTGAAATACTGATCCGGTTACAAAATTTTCTGGATCAGAACGTCAATAGTTGGCTGATTCTTAATGCGGAACCCTCTTGGTAACAGTTTCTCACGGTGATAGTGAGAGAGGTTGCACCATGAAGGAAAATCAACTTCCCTTTGCTCAGTTTAAGCAATCATTAAAAATATCAGAAACTTTTTCTGTGCAAAAATTTCCCTCTATCGAATCTGTATACCTGATCCTAGAAATATCAGTCTCACTATAACACAGACTGACTCGTTACTATTTGGTTCTTACTGCTTAATATATTTCTAGATAGATATCATAGAGATTGTAGTTTGGAAGAATTTCCAGTGTGGGGGTCTGTTTTCATCTATATCAATAATTTTGTTTATTGAGACTGATATTTCTAGATCAGGTATAACAGATTCGATAGAGGAAATTTTGGCACAGAAAAAGTTTCTGATATTTTTAATGATTTGCTTAAACTGAAAGGAGTGAGATTGATTTTTTCCTTCATGGTGCAACCCTCTCTCTACATATCACCGTGCGTGAGAAACTGTTTACCAAGAGGTTCCTCATTAAGAATCACCAACTATTGGACGTTCTGTCAGAATTTTGTAAACGCTGGATCAGTATTCATCAATAAATGCTCATGGATCTGATAATATTGGTCATTGAACAATCTACTAAGAATTGAACTCGCATTAGAGCTGAGATTGCCCCCATTACAACAAAAATGACCGTGAGCCCTGACCCTACAAGAGTTTAATTGGACTGACAAACTACAGTAGCACGACGTCCTATAGAAAAAAGCCTCATTACCTACCAAACGTCAGAGAACTCTAAACAGTTACCCACAGACTATAGGAACGGCACGTCTATAAATGGTTTGTTGGGCATCAGTGAGACTGATTCCAGGGAGACCGCCAAAGACGGAAGAACACAAGCAGGAAACGCGTCAGGCACCTACGGGAGTCCGTACAACACTAGTGATACTGATCACTCGGACACCAGATACTGCTCGCACGAACCTTTTTTAGGACAAGGGGGTGTAATACATACAGAAACCCCCACTCCCGACCCAGACGCTGGCGTAAACCCGCAGGTCGGCGGCCACAGCAACAAGATTTCTTCCAGGCAATCAAAGGACAAGGGATCCAGAAGGCCACGAAGTGAAGGACGTATGTATAACATCTCATCCTACATGTTAACACCATCGGAAAGAGTGTCCTTGAAAAGGGCTTATCATTTGTGCCAACACAACACTGGACCCATTTGACTGGGAGGTATATCTATACAGGCTCAATAGACGCCTTCGCTTGAAGTACTTCTTCTGCAGATATCAGCGAGACGGACTCACGCTTAAGGAGAAAATCGGAACTACAACCTTTCAAACGGTGAGTCTTTTTTGGACCCCCGTTTCATAATCCAACACTCACGACATTCATTAGTCTGGTGGAAACGATCCCAGGTGCTGGTTAAAAATCAAAAAATAAGCTTTTTTAAACCTCACCAAAGAGGAGCACCTTGCATCAAGTCACTTAAGGATAATACAGCAATCATTTCAAGTCACGGACAAAGGGGGGGCATATTGTGGATGGACTATGAAACATATAGAGCAGAAATAATGCGCACTTAATGTATGCTTGCTTACAAAGCACTGAAAGGTGATCCCACCCCATTATAAAAAAGAGATTGATACCATATACAACTTGGCATAACAATAGTGTGGATATCGGAGGAAACAGGGACATTCTTAACACAGGAATTCAGATCACTCCAGTGAATATACATTTTAACCCAAATGCATAAATCTTGACCTCTCCACCAGGGAAGACCCATCATTGCGGCGATGGGCCTCCCATGTCACCCCCTCTCTCAGTATTTACTTTCATCTACCGTTGTGGTCATACGTCCAAGCTATATAAAGACACCACTGCTTTATCAATAAATTGGACGCCTTGGTTTTGACCTACTAACTGCCTCCTGGTCACATTGGACGTTTCGCCTTTATACGAATATTGGGCAGCTGAGGGTAGGAAGCAGTAAAGATCATCTAGACAAATTCATTGGCTATACTGGTCCGCCAATAGAATTTTTACTCTGCTTATGACCATTGTGCTCCATAAAGAATTTTTTTCAATTCGAGAAAAAATTCTTTCTACAATGTATGGGCACAGCGATGGGGTCTAACATGGCCCCAAGTCGTATGCCAATCGTTTATGTCCCATATGAACAAACCCATTCCTGTATGTTCCCCCATATGCTAATAATATCAGGACATATATGAATATATTGACGATCTTTTCCTGATATGGGATGGCTCTATCATACCTGTTGCAATTTTTGGAATACCTGAATTCTATTCCGTCAAACATAGATTTACCCCAACAATACAGCAATGAGCAGATCGTCTTTCTTGACACTGGTTTTTACAAGGGACCTACCCCTGCTGACAGATTCATCATACAGCAACGGACAGAATACCCTACTTCTGGCCAGTAGTCACCACCCTGATGCTCTGAAAGAGGGTTCCGTTTCCCATCTTCTTAGGTCTTGAGGATCACCAGTGGAGTGACGAGTGTGAGAAGCGCTACAGTGTAGCACACAGTTCCTTGCAAGAGTTATAACCACAAGAGTTCAAGAGGCCTTAGCCAGGCAAGAAGGTTTATCCGTGATCAACTCCCTCAAAACCAACCATCCAAACCAGCACTTCAGATCGTTTTGGGATTAATACACTTTTATTACTTCATCATGTACTATTCGAGAAGTATCACGAAACACATGGCACATCTGGGAAAACGTACAAATAGAATTGGGAAAACCTTCACCAAACCACCATTATTCTGTTACCGCAGGGCCGAAACATAGGTGACCTATTGACACAGGCAGATCCGTCCCAAGTATGTGCCAGCCCTACAATTGGCCTCCAAAACTCCCGGTGATACACAAGTCATGGCTGTATAAACTGTCAACACATGTATTGGGAAAAGCTTGTCCATCCACACAGTGGAAAAGCTATTAAATAAAGGATACATGAACTGTGAGAGTAAATTCGTTTGTACCTCATCCTGGTCCATGTGACCTGATATTATATTGGTAAAACCACGTATGTTGAAGGAGCGTATGAGCTTGCAACCGCTCCTCCATCATGCAGCAATTATGACAGTACGAATAATGAGGATCTCACAATGCAACCGGTAGCGAGACATTTTAAAGAATCACACATAGCTTGGCAACCGCTACGAGGCTCTGCCCATCATGCAAGCACATGCGGAGTCCCCGTGGAGGGACAGGGTCAAATTGCCTGTTACAACTTGAAACTCGTATGATTTTAACTGAACACAATGGCTCGCATGACTAAATGAAGATTTCAAATTAGGATGTTTTTTTTTGATTGCATCTTTTTAATTTTGTTCTGTGTCCTTTTTCTTTCAGTAATGCATAGATGCTCTTATTAGGTTTCCATTGCCAGGACTTTGCAATATTGTTCCCCAGATGGTGCAGTACTGAATATTAATTTTAACCATTATGCCATTTACAATTGCCTAATTTATATGCATGTTTTTGCTCATAACCTCTCTTTCCCTTGTTATCCCTCCCTCCCTCCCCTGCCCTCCTCCCCTTGCCCTCCCTCCCCTTGCCATCTAAACCAGTCACCCTCAGCTCTGGAATTGTTTTTATTCCCCTTATGTGTTGATTCACTGTGTTCCTTCACTGTCATTTTCTTTAGGGAGCTGCACACTCGATGCATTGACACTGATGGGATGACCAGATCGGCGTGACGTTCTGGTGCTGTCAGAGAGCCTGCCCAATGCGCAACTTACTTTGGCTGACTTCCCAGGACTTTATGACCCACCATGCGTTTCCTAGCAACATTGGACGCGAGATTTTTTTTGTCCCCCGGGGAGCCTGTACTCATCTGCCCTATGTGAGATAGCATACATTGCTCTGTCCTCCTGTTTCCAAATGGCCACCGTACTACCATCATACCTGATTGCACTCGTGGAGCTCCAGATTGTACATTACTGCCTGCTAATTGTCCCACATGGTGAACTATGGGGTAAATGTTCTCTGGGTGTCATTGCTGTACGACCCCCTGAGGAAAGTCCTGCCCTAGGACCGAAACAACGTTGGGTTTATAGTGTGCTGTTTTGTAACTGCTAATACATGTCTTTTTGCTTTATCTGAGTGTTGCTGCTTTGTTGCCTTCTCTTATGGGAAGACAGGGTTCTATAATATAATATATATCATATATAATATATATTATATATAATATATATATATCTATATCTATCTTATCTATTTATCTATCTGTGTGGGCTCTGCGTTTGTGTGTGTGTTCTCTCCTCTCTCTCGTCGTCCTCTTCTCTATATCTCTTTACTCTCCTCTCTCATCTCTCTCTCTCTTCTCTCTCTCTCTATCTCTCTATATGCAACAAACTATATGACAGGCGCCCCTATTCGCACTCACCTATACCCTGCAAATAGTTATAATACGACACGCAATAACACACCAGCCCTGATCATATATCAATATTGTAGAAACTAAGTAATTGCATTAAAAGAGTACACAATAGGTAAAAATGGTTAAAAATACACAAAAATAAAATAAAAAATGATAAAATATAATTGAAAAATGTATGTTGCCCACAAAAATTAAAAAAGAAAAAAAGAAAAAAACTATAAAATCTAAGTGCAAGGTCTACAGTAGACCACCATAAAATCAATGTAAGAAAAAAATGTGCCCATACCATCTTATGGATTGAATTAAAAGTCCTGGCAGCTTATTTCTGAGCTCACCCAACCTCCCAACGATGCCTAAGAAAAAGAAAGAAAGAAAAAGCGCCTGATCCTAGTGTAAATTCAGTTTTAAAAGGTTTTAATAAACATGGACAGACGATTGCTAACTCATCACCTTTGTCAGATAAAATAAGCAATTTATGGGACAACCCATGCACCACGCCGACGTCCCAGTTTCGTAGGTCTTTCATCTGCCTGCATTGTAGCCGCTGTGAATCAGCTCTGCTGTGCGATATGCTGCCAATACCACTGTGCTTCTGGCTGTATTATTCCACGGA
>WSYH01014493.1:0-15574 GCA_036426205.1 Ascaphus truei | reverse complement strand
AGGGAGGGGGGGGGGAGGGGGAAGTCTATTTTTCTTTTCTTAAATTTAAATGATGGATTTTCAGAAATGTCTTTCTGGACGCTTGCTACTGAAGATCAAAAATACTATATTCTGGCCACAGCTCTGAACAAAGTTGTTTGACTATGTAATGGTTTCTACTACTCATAGAAAAGTCTGCTATGCTAAAACAAGGGCCATGCTTTGAAGTTAGGGGTTATAGACTTGGGCAAATGTGTGAAAATATATTTTCACTGAAAGGAAAGAATGCATGAAAAATCTTCCCAGAAAAGGCAGAAGATGCAAATGAATAATTGGAATTAAAGCAAAACATTTTAGGATAGACAGAAGGTAGCTATAAAATCAGACTAAAGAATTACAGAGTTTAAAAAATGATGAAAAATGGGTTGGTAAATGCTCATTATCGGCAGTACCTTGCTATGTTTCATGTATAATAAAGAGCATTGAAGAATATTTCTTGGGAAATAATTGAATATTTACATAGCAATGGTAATTATCAAGGCAAAACTTTCAATGTGATCCCATAGACTGTGCGGATGTTCTTAAGCACATTGTGAACTAAAAGTCATATATTTGTACAATGTATGTAATAGTGTATTGTTGCCAGATTTACCGTTTAGAAACTTGCTGTTTATTGTTGGATATTCTGTTGCAGAGTGAAAAAAACACAATTTGGGGGGATGGGGTAGGGTGATCAATAGTCATTGTAGGTGTATTACAAAGTGACCCAAACTTTTTTTATAGTGTTCATAGCCAACAAATTATACCCATCTGATTACATTTGAAATCTCTTAAACACAAATATATCTATCTTCATTAATTAAATTACAATAGAAAGAGTACCTGGAGGGCGCTAGTGAGCTGCTGAGGAAAATGGTTGCTTATAGAAGAGCGCCTTAGGAGATTACAATAAATATTACATATTAATACCCACATTAAATTAAAATGAATCCACATAAAATAGGAAAAATTAACATCTTCGACTCCCTCTTCAGTCAGTATGAATGGCTCCAAATGGTCATAAAGTTAAAAAAAGCACGGCACAGGAGTTACCATTTCTCACAGAGGCCTGCACCTAGCCTCAGATGGGAAGACAGCGGCCCGGAGGCCTCACTCCCCACATGTCTCCAGGACGGTCCTGGGAAGGAGGAGGCAAGGGTTTATTACTAGGCAGGAAATAGAAGGACTCTCGAGATATTATACGCTCATTCCAAATGGAATTTAAGGCAGAGGTGTGCCGCATATCGAAGTGCACTTTGGCCCTAGTGCAAAAAATGGACGAGAGCCTCCCAATTCAGACGAACACAAGATGATGAGGTTCTGAGACTCAGAGACGAGATAAATCCTAAAAGAAAATTCAGAATCTCCAGAAACGAAAGAGGAGACAAAATTTTGCATAAAATATGTTTGTAATCGATTTCACTAGATTCCATTCAATAGGTAGTATTAGAAAGAAACTGTTCCAACCCCTTTTTTTTTTGGGGTTGCTATAAGGTATTCAGAAGGCTCGATTACCAGTGATAGCAAAATGCCCCCAAAATGGGCGAGTTGCTGCTAGCGACTGCACGAGCCTCTGAAAAGGCCTAAAACCGGCGATTATTTCAGCGCGAGAGCGCGACTCTGAGAGAGCCGCCCTCTACAGCGAAATGTCGCCCGAAAATTATTATTTAAATATACATTTCTTTAATAGTGTAGAGGGTAGGGGGTCTCGGAGCTGAACCACGTTGGTTTTAGTGAGGGGACCCCCTTTCCCGAGATACAGGCCTCTTTCTGGGGTGCCGGATCCCCTATGCAAAGGAAATGTCCCAGTCACGTGACGCGGACATTCAATGCAGAGGGATACCGGCACCCCATAAAGGGTGCCTGTATCTCGGGAAGCAGGGGGTCCGGACATAAAACCAACGTGGTTCAGCTCCAGAGACCCCTGCACCTCTACTATTAAAGAAATGTAATATAATAAATATTTAAAAAAAACTCAATAACCACACCTCCCCACCCCCCCCACCCCCCTCCGCCCAAGCCCATACAGTACAGTAATGGGCAAAATAACTTTATCCAGATATGGATAATAGATTATTTGCCCATTATTAAAACATGCATTAGCATACATAAATAAAGTAAATAAATAAAGTTATACTTACCACAACAGCAGGTCCCTCTGTCCTCCGTTGCCAGAAAGCATATATACCAAAATAAATACATTCTAATGGCCCCTAACCCCTTAATCACCTTAGCGGTTACTAAACTGCTATAGTCATTAAGGGGGTAACCCACCCTGACCGATACCAACCCGGGAGGCCTAAGCACCCACCTGACTGACTATACACCACCCTATACCCATTGAGTAGTATAGTGGTACATTAACCCATATAATAATAATATGGGCATGATAAGCCTCTATAGCACTCAATGGGCACCCTAATGACAATAAATTAATACACAAGACAAAAAGTAATAAAAGGTAACTAAACTCCAAAAAACACACGTCGCTAAATAAAAACAGTAGCCAGCAAATCCAATCATAGAAGCAATGACAACATCAAACAATGAATTAATTCAACCATTACCCAATCAAACCAATTAATTCCTAACCAACTCTCAAATGAAGTAACACTAACCAATCATCAAACAATGAATTACTCCAACATTAATGAATGAACCATTAAAACTCAAAAAAATAAATTAAAACAATCTCGAGTAACCATAAACATATTAGCTAAACATAATATACAAATTAAATAACAAGCGAACACCCAATCGCAAACCTTTATACATTAAGCATGAAAAAAACAAACAATAACATCCACAAATACATGAAATGCAAAAAAGCAACACCAATACCAAGCGACAAATGCCCCCCAAATATTGTCATAATAAATGTATAATCTGTACCCTAAGAGGGTTCTGTAATATTATCAGTCAATGTGCATCCCTAAAAAAATCAAAAACAATCCAAAGATTAAACCTGTAAAAAGAGACTTTACAAACATTGAATATATAACTTACCATAGAAGCGGTGGCCATCCGACTCCCGGAGGAAACAGGAAGCTCAGTACCTTGAAGGCATCCAACAGCATCCGATGCCAATCCGCCATGAAGATCCGGCTCAGGTACCCCAAATATCTTTTTTCTTTTTAATCGCCTTCTTCTATCTCATCTGTACCATTCTTGTTCTTCTTATTCATCTGTCAATCCAAAATACCCCATGTTAAATCCTAGCCCATGGCTCTCGTCGGCTTCTTGGGCTCAAATGAGGCGTCACGAGAGAGAGAGAGAGCGAGAGAGAGGGAGAGAGAGAGAGACAGAGAGAGAGACGAGAGAGAGGAAGAGAGAGAGAGACAGAGAGAGAGAGACAGAGACAGAGAAGAGACAGAGGAGCAGAGACAGAGACAGAGACAGAGACAGAGACAGAGACAGAGAGAAGGAGAAGAGAGAGAGAGGAAGAGAGAGGAGAGAGAGAGAGAGAGGAGGATGAGAGAGAGAGAAGGAGAGAGAGAAGAGAGAGAGAGAGGAGAGAGAGAGAGGAGAGAGAGATTTTTAAAATCAATCACAGACTAGTCCCCTCTCTTATACTAACGTTTTCCTAGGCTATAGGTCGACTATTTAGATTATCAAGGACAAAGAATATGTGGACTATTATGATAGAAAATGGACAACTCACAACAATTGAGGAGTTGTGAAAGGGAAATACTCTCTTCATAATGAAAAATTTAATAAATATCTCAAGGTTAGAAATTTTATTAAACATACATACCCAACTATAACCATCTACCTGCCACACATTTCAAATCTTATGTAGGAACAGAAGTACTAAAAAAAGTTTGCCTCCATGATATATCAGGAACTGGACAATGGGGATCCAAGCATGATCATGACTGGATGGTTAAAGTGGTGCTTGATAAAGAAATCACTCTGGAGGACTGGAACGAGATTTGGGAGGCGGCCTCCAAAAATTCCATATGCACCACAACAAAATAACATCTACAGTATAAAAATAATTTTCAGGGTTTTAACAGTCAAGATATTAGGGATAATATACCAGGGTTCCTCACAGTTATGATGGAGAAATGATGGTCAGGTTGAAGACCTGGTGCATATCTGGTGGAATTGTCCTAGGGTTAGAGATTCAGGAAGATGGTACATGAATTGATCAAAGATACAGTGCAAATAACATTCCATAGGATCCTTGATAATAATACTGGCCAAGCCAGTCGAAAACATGAGTCACTCCAGTACAAAAACCACCTCACATATATTGACAGCAGCGAGATATACTAGCTCAGCTGCCGGAAAAAGCAAATGACCCCATCAAGAAACATGGTAGTAAAAGAGTTGATGATGTAATGGGGATGCAGTCTTCTGAAACATAGAGCACCAGCATTTCATTAAGTTTGGAACCTTTTGATCAATAGTTAATTATTGTACTTTTATATAATTTTGTATAAATCTTATATCTCTATTTAATTGTGCAACAGTGTCTCTGTCTAGAATACAAACTGTTGGAATATGGTAATCTTATAAACTAACTAACGTATGTAAACATCTATGTAAACTGTTCAAAATGTTGTAAACTGATAGTAAAGCCCCATTCTCTGTGCCCCTCCCTTTAACCTCCCATTATACTTCCCTCTGTCCTTTGTACCCCCCCTCGACAGCAAATTTAATCAAACTTATTTATATAAAAGAAATATATCGTATTCAAAAAAAATAAAACCTTTTTTGTTGAACAATACGAAATAGATTATTCATTAAAAAATTCCAAAGCCTTTCCAAATCTTTTAAGAAAAAGGTCACAGATGCAGCCAGAATGTGACCCACTTTAATCAATGTCACATTTTAATTAAAGTTTTAGCTAAACACAGTAAGCACCCTCATTTTTATATTGTTAACTTAATAATTCACACTTAGGGTAACCAAGCCTTAAATCAATCTTTTAACAAATCTCCCTTGCAAATACCACACTATCCACCTTCAAACTCTAAATTAATCACATTGCAGGATTTAACCTTGTGACATTCAGTCACTTCTACATACACACATACGTATGTACTTCAACATTGCTCTAATTTTGAAGGGACATGAAGTTAGTCCATACAGTCAACATCACAATGTGTATATGACAGAACAACAACCTTTAGTTTTTATATAACTTCAAAGGCATTCCTTTGTATAAAGAGGAGCTAAGAATATTCCTATAGAGAATACTGATTTTCAGACTCTTCATTAACCCCTTTGGGTAAAGTGTTTATAGTGTTTCAATCCAGCATGTTTCTTTTTCAATAGAAGACTAAGGGGGCTATGCACTAAGCTGTGATGAGTAGTTTTAAGAGCGTAAAGTGCTCTTAGAACGTGAAGTTAAGCCGAGCGCTTTTCACTAAGCCGCGCAAACAGCACACTTGCGCTCTAAAACGGACTTTTCTTTGAAATTTTCAAAGTCCAACTTTGCTCGTACGATCAGCTGTTTTGCGCTGAATCCTGCCTTCTGCGGGAGTCAATAAGCAATGCACAACTGATCGTACGTGAAAGTTGCGCTGAAATAAAGCTCACCAGCTAAAGGCTGGTGATAAAAAAAAGCAGGACTTAGAAAAAATTATTGTTTACATTTTGCATGCAACAGGCCGGCGGGTGTCCCCGGTGACCCCGCGAAGGTCCGGGGGTCCCCGGCTCACCAATGGGGGGGTCCCCGCGGGGAGTGCGGGGTCCCCGCGGGCCTGCGGTAACATGTGCGCCCCAAAAATAATAAACAATATTAATAACTAAAAACACCCCCCTAACACATACAATACAGTAATGGGCAAAATTACTATTATCTCATATGGTAACTAATGTATTTGCCCATTGTAAATACATATAACTTTCAATAAATACAGTCAATACATAAACGTTACCTTTTACAGGCACCCACGATGAAGGTCGTCTTCATCCTAATCTTCATCCTGCCATGCCCCTTCGATGCTGCAAAACATACACAGAATAAAAACAGCCAATGTAATGTCCCCTAAACCCCTTATCACCATAGTGGTTATTAACTGTACAGTCATTAAGGGGTTAACCCACCCTCACCCACCACTGGGAGGCCTACATACCCTCCCCCACAACCCCCCACACCGTGAGGCTAACCACCTTCACCCACTACCCAGACGGGAGGCCTACCCACATACCCTTGGGGCCAATACCGCCTTCCTCCACACCCAGTACCCACAATAAAAAAAATACACTGCCCCACAAATAAAATCATTCTATTTATTAAATACATAACCCACCCCCGTGCCCCCCCATAAAACATGATTTATTCTTTTACATAAGGGTTCATACGCCAGGCCCACGTGAGTCCCCAGTGGGCCTGACGGGTCACTCACAGACCTAAGGTTACCAGCAACGTGTTTCACACAGGTTCTGGAGGCTGTTGGTGGGTCCCGCTAGGCGCAATGGCCCACCAGGTGGTCTCCGTGGGTCACCGTGGGCCACAATGGGTCCCCACGGTAGGCCCGCGGATGTCTGGGGGCCCGGGTCGACCCACAGGTTTTTGAGGGCCTCGGGTGGTTCCCACGGGGGTCTGGGGACCCCGGTGGTCCCTACGGGTCGCAGTGCCCCACAAGATGTGTGGCCACCGGTTCTTCCCCGCAGGTGTCACCCGTGGACCACACAGCCTGGTACCCGTGAGAAGCCCGAGGATACCTCAGGTGGTCTCCAGAGGTCTCTCGCAGACCAAAGGAACAACCCTGTATGTAAAAAAATAAACTGGTATACATTAATACATCAATCCCCCCCCCCCCAACACATACAGTACAATAAAGTGCAAAAAACTATTATCCAGATATGGATAATAGATTATTTGCCCATTATGAAAAACATAAAACATGCATAAATCAAAACATGAATTTTTAATCTTAAATAAACACATTGCATGTTACATAAATCCAGCATCGATTGTAAATATAAACCAACAACCAGCAGTACACAAAAGTATCTGAAATATCACCAATTGCATGAGTATGTACATGATGCAATTAATCTGTGCATCATTAAACTATGCAAAATAATGTAACAATAAAATACTATGAACAATGTCCTCTAACCACCAATGCATCATGAAAATCAAATAGAAACTAAGCAACATCAATACATTACCATCAATCAATTAATCCATTCCTAAAACAATACAAACAATACAAATCAATTATACAATTCCCTATCAATTCTAAAGCCAAACCATTGCCAAAAGAATTCTAATTGAAAGAACACACCATCACTCTAATCTAAGTACCAGAATAATCCATTAAAATAACGTAACAAATACAAATTACATTATTCACAACAATGACAAAATAAAGCTGATAAATACATTAGCCATACATGAAAGAAACATAAACATTAGCAAAACAATCAATTATTATTCCTGTATGTCTATCCATATAGATAGATAACATAACATACCGGGGCAATAATAGAGCTAAAATACAATGTTTAGATACAAAAATCACATAGAATACACCCATTCAGTGTCTGTGGGTTGAGCCGGGGCCCCCAGACACCGTGGGCCTACTGTGGGGACCCAATTGTGGCCACAGTAACCCACGGAGACCAACTGGTGGCCATGGCGCCTGGCAGGACCCACCAACAGGCCTCGAGAACCTGTGTGAAAAATGTGCTGGTAACCTGTAGGTCTGTGAGGTGACCCGTCAGGCCCATCTGGGACTCACGTGGGCTGGGGTATGAACCGTATGTAAAAGAATAAATATGTATTTATGGGGGGCACAGGGGGTGGGTATGTATTTAATAAATATAATGAGTTTATTGTTGGGACTGTGTATAGTTTTTATTGTGGGTACTGGGGTGAGGTGTGAGGGGGTATTGGCCCCAAGGGTATGTGGGTAGGCTCCGGTGGGTAGTGGGAGGGTGGTTAGGCCTCACGGGATGGGGGGGGGAGTGGGGGAGGGTATGTTGGCTCCGAGTGGTGGGGTGAGGGTGGTTAACCCCTAATGACTGTAGGGTTAATAACCGCTATGGTGATTAAGGGGTTAGGGGACATATTCGTGTTTTTTATTCTGTGAATGTTTTGCAGCACCAGAGGGACATGGGCAGGATGAAGATGAGGATGAAGACGGCCTTATCGTGGGTGCCTGTAAAAGGTAAGTGTAATATATATTGACTGTATTCATTGTAATTTATATGTATTTAAAACGGGCAAATGCATTATTATCCATATGGGGATAATAGTTATTTTGCCCATTACGTATTGTATGTGTTAGGGGGCGGGGGGGATGTGTGTTGTATATTGCTATGTTTATTGGGGGCAATTGGCATGCTATTGTGCCTGACCCCTTCATTGCCTTAGCGGTTGACGCTAAGTAATGAAGCTGCTTTAATGTATTTTTTTAATAGTATGCGGGGAGAGGGGGTCCTGAGCTGAGCCGCATTGATTCTGCCTCAGGGACCCCCTGCTTCCCAAGTTACAGGCCCGGTTTGGGGCATCGGAGGCCAGTGTAGCCGCTATCTTTATAGAGCCCACGTCGCGTCTTGGACGCTATAAAGATGGCGGCGACACTGGCCTCCGATGCCCCATACCGGGGCCTGTAACTCGGGAAGCAGGGGGTCTCTGAGGCAGAAATCAATGCGGTTCAGCTCAGGGGACCTCCTGCTCCCGCACGCTATTATTAAAATGTAAATTAATGCAGCTTCATTACCATAGCAGATAGCCGCTACGGTAAGGAATTATTGTTTATTGTTATGTGTGTTTTGACAGTAGTGTAGATGTGTAGGTTGTCTCCCGAGCTGAACCACATTGGTTTCAGGTCCGAGGACCCCCTACTTCAGGAGATACAGGCCCCTTTATGGGGTGCCGGTATCCCCTGCAGAATGTAAATAACCCGGTCACGTGACGCGAAAGCTTTAAAGTGCAGGGGATACCGGCACCCCATAACAGGGCCTGTAACTCCTGAAGTAGGGGGTCCTCGGACCTGAAACCAATGCGGTTCAGCTCAGGAGACCCCCTGCTCATGTACGTTATAATTAAAATATATTTATTTAGTGTACGGTCGCCTGTAACAGCCTTGCATGGAGATGGCAAATCTCCATGCAAATGTTACATGCAGCTTTTTTTTCTATCAGCTAGCGTACGGGAAGTTTCAGTGCGCTAGCAGGGGGAAAATACATTGCACGCATGATAAGCCAGTTATGGGCACGTCCGATAGAAAATGGGCTCAGGGCCTTAGTGAATTGCGCCGCCGGCTTAATTTTTATCGGACGTGCTAAATTTTTTCAGGCCAGCGCGAACGCTCGGAGCTTAGTGCATAGCCCCCTAATTCTGTTTCCCTCTCTTGAAGGTAAACCCACTTGTTCAATAAGCTGCCACTCCTTTTGTACTACAATGTTTGTGTAAATAAAAAAATTCATTCCTCGTGTCTCTACAATTTCTTATTACATTATTTAAATCGTAATTTCGACAACATTATATTTTTATTATATCTTTAGTTCAAATCCTATACTCTCTGAAAAGAGAAGCAACGTGTGTTCCTAGAGAAAACACGGATATTCAAACTCTTCATTTAACCCCTTTGGGTAACGTGTTTCAATCCAAAAGGTTGCCTTTTTCAATGAGGTTAATTCTATTTCCCCCTTTTCATGGTATGTTCACTTGTGCAATAATCTTCCACTTTATTTGTGATATATTATGTTTGTGCGAATAAAAATATTTACCCACTGGTGTCGCCCTATTTTTTTAAAATATTGTTTGGATCATAATTTTGAATACTTGATTTATTAGAAAAAATGGCTATTAGCCCTATTGGGTGTAACTATCGATTTTTAGGTGGTGCTGTTTGTCTTATTTGTTATACCAATACTTGATTTATGTTCTGCTAACCTTTGTTTAAGGAGTCTTGATGGTTGCCCCACATACCCAAATCCACAAGGGGATTTGAATAGGTGTATGACTGAAGTGCTGTCACACATAGCAAATGTTTTACAAATTTTTGTACTTTGTGATGGATGAATAATCACATCTTCCTTAATAATAGTATTGCCATAACGACAAGGAAAGTGCATAAAGAATTAGATTGCAAGCTCCTCGGGGCAGGGACTCCTCTTCCTTAATGTTATGTTTATGTCTAAAGCACTTATTCCCATGATCTGTTATTTATATTATCTGTTATTTATTCGATTACCACATGTATTACTACTGTGAAGCGCTATGTACATTAATGGCGCTATATAAATAAAGGGGAGCATAAAGGGAAATAGAACAAAAGACAAAAAAACAATCTAAGTGCAGACAGTTTTTAAATTGGTGTATAAATTCTGTGTTCTCTCTTGGCACATAACGGAGCTCCCTCAATTTTACATGTACAATGTGAGGTATTAGATTAATTGTGAATTTTGATTTTTTTAATATATATCCTTTTATAAATTAATTATAACTGTCATGTCCCCGTAGTCCTGTCACGGAAAATTCTTTCCCCCTACAAAAACCTATTTATGCCCTTTAAACTCTTCCCTGGTGGGCTATATTATAATATAGATCACATTACAGAAATCAGGTCTGCCTTAAACCTGTCCCATTTGGAAACAATTCTAATCATATTCCTATGAGTCTAAATTCTTATTGTAAAGAAATTAAACACCATTTTATCACCACTTATCTAATCGGACCACCTTATCCCTTTAAACATATAGGATTAATTGTTCCTATCACCCCATACCCTTGGTTAATGACATGTTAAATCATGCCAAACCACAAAAGCACATTGAGGATTTTACTCCTATTGAATAACGAGCTCCCTTATACATATGGATACATAATCACTGCAGACCAATTGATTATACAAGTGTTTTATTAAATACCAATTATGGAAGGTATATAGAGATAGTTGAGAGGAGGGGGCGGTACACTCCTGAGGAAGCCACACACCTTTACTGGCGAAACGCGTAGAGTGGTAGCCGCCCTGAGAGGAGAGATTTGGAGAGCTGACACTCACACAGCCGAGACCGGAAGTGACGTATCGGGACTGAGCGGAAGTGACTTATCGGAGCAAGCAAGGCGGGACCATCGACCCGTAAGAGAGCTGGAGTCCAAGTCCTCTGCAGCACCTGCATATACCCAGGAAAGGGAGCAGAGCAGCCCACACAAGAGGGGATCCACGAGGGGATCCACGAGGGGACTAGACCGGCAAGACGGCGATCACCGCCAGAGGTGCAGGGTCCTAGAGAGTGGTGGTCCACACGCAGTCACACCGGAGGAGGCGGGTGAGCCTGGAGCTAACCATTTTCTCTCCTCAATCACAATCATTGTGATATATGCCTTAACCACTTGTTTTTATTGTAAGTGTTCATTTTTACCCTATAAAGTCGAGTGTTTTACTGTTACTGGTCTGCACTATGGTTATCATTTCTTTTACATACACACTGCTGCTGAGCTGAAAGCCGGAGATCCCACTACCTGGTTGAGAAATCCTCCTAGCAGAGACCATTGTGTGTCAAAACCGCTTGTTTTTGACTTACATCTTGTAAGTAGGCACACATATGAGCCAAGAGAGAACACAGAATTTATACACCAATTTAAAAACTGTCTGCACTTGGATTGTTTTTTTGTCTTTTGTTCTATTTCCCTTTATGCTCCCCCTGGATTACAGTTGGAGAGTGAAGATTTGTGGGACTAGTGGAACCAGTCCCCACCAGCTGGGTTTTGAGCAGGGGGTTTGAACTTTTTAATACTGCTTGACGTTATTGAATCACGTCACTAAGTTTCATAATCATTTGATTTATTATTAATTCACTGTATGATACAAGTGCACACTAATAGAGCTAGCGCCGTTTCTTTCACCTTCACTTAGCGCTATATAAATAAAGACATACAATACAATACAATACAACTGTGGTAAACATAAAAAGCCATTTTTAATACTCTCTTCTATTATAGGGGAATGACCCCCTTGTGTACCTGGGGCTACTAGAACCGAGGCTGTTGATATATCAGTTCATAGTGGTCTGGGAGGAAGACATCACATCATCACATATGAAAAAATAATAACGAACCTTCATCCGTATGCAGACTAATGCAGGGTGGGGGGCAATAACGGTAGAAGTACAGATGGGCACGTCCTAAGAAACGCCCAAAGGTAAGTCCATAAATGCCGATAATATACCTCACCTGCACCCTGTGTCCCACGGTAGAAGAAATCAGCGGTCAGTACTCACGGATAGCTGCGTGACCTGCCTGTATAGCTGATGGTGATGCAGCTCGGTTTCCAGCTGCGTGGTGATGTCGGCGTGCTCCAGCCGTGTGTAGGAAGCAGAGTTGGTAGAAAAAAGGAAGTGACGCGGCGATCACAGCTCCTCCAATCAGCCACACGCATTAGAAAAAATTAAAAACTTTATTGAATTGACAACGTGGACATCATAGGCAGAACACTCTGACGCGTTTCGTCCAGTGACAGACTTTATCAAAGAGTGAATTCCTTCTCAATGAGGCGTCCCTTTTATAGCTGGTGACAGATTTTGATTGGCTAGAAAAAATGGGAGTAAATTACTAGCCTTCACAGCTGCTGACTAACTAGCCACAATTAATCTAATAGGCACACTCTGTCATCAGGAATAGTAAAGAGACGTCTCATGCAAATACAAAACACTATACCTACATTAGAGGCAGTATATTAAAAAGGATAAAAACAAGGGGTTAAAAACAAAAAGGGCTGATGTAACACACGTAGAAACTTAAATAAACATAAGGAATAAATGGAATACATGATAGAAGAGTTATAAATAAGTACGTTTGTTAGAAACAATATTGTATGATACTTTTAGAGATTGTATAGAAATGAACACCTCACTAATAAACTCTGGGTGCTAACGGGGACAGGGGTACTATTCTAGGCCGGTCAATAAATTTATTCATTGATCTATATATATCCAAAACTTTAATGGATACATACATTATACTAGATTTTTAAGCTGTTACATGTATTGTAATACATAATGCAATATACTGGAATATACCCTGAACACCCTAACCAGCCAGGAAATGTTTTAGCAGTTCCCAATCTGTTGATGCCCCATGGGTGAGGGTCCCAGGGTATATATCCAGTACATTTCACACCATCAGCTATTCAATATATTTTCACTGTCTCCACCTCGAATAGGCAAGGAATATGTTCTATAACTGAATACGTGAAATTATCAATACCGCCCATAGGGCACATGGAAAAATGTCTGGCTACAGGGTGTGTTAGATCCCGTTTCTTAATCAGGCGGACATGTTCTGCGATCCTCACTTTTATAGGATAAAGATATCTCAGAATTTGTAAAAAATGGACCTCGTTTTGTATTTAAACGGGCTAAGACAATTGCTTCACACTTATCACCCAGTTTGTTTAAGTCTCAGGGGGGAAGTCCACGTAATTTCCCTAAAGGATTTTTTTTATGATGCGGCAATTGCGCCATGTTGCAAATACTCAAAAACCTACCAAAGTGATACGGTTCAATAAGAAATAAGACTAAATATTAGTGACTAGTTTTTGAACTGTAACTCTAATTTTGTGATGATTTATTTATTACAATTGGGATGGTGATAAAAATATGTCGGGCGGACTATAAGACCTATAAAAGTGAGGATCGCAGAACATGTCCGCCTGATTAAGAAACGGGATCTAACACACCCTGTAGCCCGACATTTTTCCATGTCCTATGGGCGGTATTGATAATTTCACGTATTCAGTTATAGAACATATTCCTTGCCATATTCGAGGTGGAGACAGGAAAATAATATTGAATAGGCTTGGAAATGTACTGGATATATACCCTGGCACGCTTCACCCACTTGGGGCATCAACCAGGATTGAACTAAAACATTTCCTGGTGGTTAGGGTGTTCAGGGTAATATTCCAGTTATTTGCATTATGTATTACAATACATGTAACATCTATAAAATCTAGTATAAATTGTTATCCATTAAAGTTTTATTATTTAATATTAATCAAGTAAATTTATTCCGCCTAATACTTGTCCCCTTCCTTAGCCCCAGAGTTTTTTCTTTATGTTCATTTCTTACAATCTCTGTTTTCAATATTGTATCTAAAACGTACTTATTTATAACTCTCTATCATGTATTCCATTTATTCCTATGTTTATTTAAGTTTCTACGTGTGTTACATCAGCCCTTTTTGTGTTTTTAACCCTTGTTTTTAATCCTTTTTAATATACTGCCTCTAATGTAGGTATAGTGTTTTGTATTTGCATGAGACGTCTCTTTACTCTTCTTCTGATGACAGAGTGTGCCTATACTGTAGATTAATTGTGGCTCAGTAGTCAGCAGCTGTGAAGGCTAGTAATTTACTCCCATTTTTTCTAGCCAATCAAAATCTGTCACCAGCTATAAAAGGCACGCCTCATTGAGAGGGAATTCACTCTTTGATAAAGTCTGTAACCGTACGAACGCGTCAGAGTGTTCTGCCTATGATGTCCACGTTGTCAATTCAATAAAGTTTTTTATATTTTTTCTAATGCGTGTGGCTGATTGGAGGAGTCTGTGATCGCCGCGTCACTTCTTTTTTCTTACCAACTCTCTCTCTATTATGTCAGTTTAAAAAAGAATGGTCTACATTTTAACCTTTATTAGCAAAAATTGGGTGATCTTTAAAAAGTTTTATCATATAATACACTGGCGACACACTTATTCGAGCTTGGCTAGTCCCAAACGAATTCGGGTAATCCCGGTGTATTGAGGTTTGTGACTGTTTTCTGCCACGATGCATTGGGTTTATTTTCCAGGCAGGGTTGAAGCATTTTATTCCCCCCTGGCTGCAATACTGCACAGTATATATATATACTGCATTACATTCATGAATTTATGCCATCTGGTA
This sequence comes from Ascaphus truei, assembly GCA_036426205.1. Taxonomy (NCBI): domain Eukaryota; kingdom Metazoa; phylum Chordata; class Amphibia; order Anura; family Ascaphidae; genus Ascaphus; species Ascaphus truei. Next base: position 701 of record WSYH01014493.1, on the reverse strand, counting down.
GCAAACGCGAAGCATTGCAGCCTATTAATCCTAATCATTAATCATTTAACAGATCAGCCGCCCGTCAGCCAGCATGAACCCAGGCTGGGAAGGCAAACGCAATGGGCTTGTCAGGAGGGTCGGCGCTCCATTCCTTTCTCAGTCAATACTTTCTTTCTTGTTCGTTGTTTCCTATGATCGTCTGAAGTATCGGCCAATATCTGAGTATTATTTTCTTTTGTATCAAAGGTTGAGACATGGTATCACTTAAACATGTATTACCCTTTTTTTTTTTTGATGTCTGTAAAATTTTTGTCTGAGGATTTTACTCACATCATTTTTTACATTCAGTAATTCATTAATTCGGTAACCTCTTTCAAAAAATTCTGTCATCGAGTAGATCTATCTCATACTGTGAGGATCGTGCAGGCTCTGCCCATGATGTCAGTATTTTCTGCAGGCTTCGCCCCCACGTTTGATTCAGACCTGGCTGCAGCTGATGAGTCATCAGTGCCTGCTGTGCAGACTGGCCCAGCAATGAATCATGGCTCTGATGGTAGTATCAGCTTCTGCCATGCAGCTGTGTTTTAGCTATTGGCTGTTCGTCCTTCAAAACTCAGCATTTGCCTCTGCAAATTGGCTGAGCATAACAGTTTGTTACTGTGAAGTTGTGCTGGTCGCAAGAACTCTATTGTACCTACACGGACGAGGTGTCGTGGAGG
>WSYH01014492.1:3411-15575 GCA_036426205.1 Ascaphus truei | reverse complement strand
TATGCCCCGCGATCGCTTCCCTGGCGGTGGAGCTCGCGTGCCCCCGCCAGAGGAGACCGCTTCACTTCCTGAAAGTCGCCTCTCTTCCGACGTCATCTTGCCGTCTGCCGGGTCTGCTAGCTGCGCCTCTCCTCCAGCTCTCGCGAGATCGGGTCCCGTGACGTCACCGGTGTGGGCGTGTTGTGTTCATTCAGCGGTGGGCTGCCAGGACGAGAGGGCTGGATCGGGGGAGGCTCCCTGGGCGGGTCCAGCCGGCAGAGCAGACCTTCCCGCCGAAACCCCTGCCGCCATTGGAGATCTCGCGCCCTTCTGTCCTCCTTCCTCACCGCTAGGTAAATAGCCGCCATTTTGGGGACCCATGTGCTGTGGCCATCTGCTTAGAGCATCCATCTTCGGCAGCGGGACGACTCCAGAGCCTCAAAAGTCTTACGGTAGGGTGGATTTCTGCCTTAGCCTGTGTGTCAGGGTATGTTGAAACCGCGCAACGGGCGCAACTGCAGCTCGCGAACCTTATTCTGTCCCGCATTTACGGGCTTTTCCCGCTTCCCCCTTCCTTGCTCAGTCTTCTCTCCGGCGTGGGTGAGGGACCCTGCTTTCCTGGCAGGGAGTCCGTCCTCTTCCCCTGCTGGGCTCCCTCCGCACCATTATCCTGTGGCCCCCGCACTCCCAGTTTTTTTAGGAAGGCTGCCCCTTCTGAAGGGTGCTTGAGCACCTGCGGTCTGCCGTTTTTGATGGCTACTAGGGCGAATGGAAATGCCCATCGATATCTCACCTCGCTGTCCCTTAGGGCCTTGGTAATATGCCCTACCGCTCTCCGTCTGGCCAACGTTAGGGGGGACAGATCTTGGAAGATCAAGAGGGTAATCCCCTCGAAGGTAATGTGCGGGGTGGCACGGGCTATTCTGCTCACCTCTTCTTTGACGGAGAAGTAGTGGAGCCGGAGGATCACGTCCCTAGGGGGATTAGAGGGCACGGGTCTGGATCGTAAGGCCCTATGGCATCTGTCCATTCTAAAGTCTGAAGCCGGACTGCCTGGTAGTATTGAGACCATCCACCGGGATAGTAGAGCTTCTGGGTCCAGGATTTCTTCTGGGATCCCCCGAACTCTGAGGTTGTTTCTTCGATCCCTATTCTCCCCATCCTCTTGTCTGGCTTCCAGCTCTGCCACTCTCTGCTCCAGCGCCTGCACCCGGGAGTTTGTCTCTTTGTGGGTATTGGAACTAGCTTCCATGCGCTCCTCCAGATCGTTGGTCCTTGTCCCTATTTGTACAAGGTCGTGTCTGAGCCCCTCCACCTCTCCTCTGAAGAAAGACTTAAGATCAATTAATAAGCGTGAGATTTCTTTTTTAATCACTTTTGTTTGCTCTGCTGCCGCTCTTGAGCCCTCCGCATCTTGAGCTGAATCTGAATCAGAGACGGCCGACATCTCCGCAGCCCCTGCCTTACTTTGGCCAGTAAAGTAGGCCCTGACATCTGACTTGCGTCGGGTCTTCTGTCTTGTTGCAGCCATCCTTTTTTGGGGCTTATTGGCTTGACTGGGGAGGGTTTAGACGGCTGTCGCTCTGTTTTTTTTTCCGAAATTGCTGGTTTTGATATTGTTTAATTGCTTTATTGTGCCGGCGGTTGGTGGAGCTGTGTGTCTATGCAACCATCACCAACCAGCCGCGCATGCGCCTATAAGAGCATTTTTAATGATCCTGTCTTCATAGTTCTTTTCTCTGAACCTATTTTGTAGGAAAGATGATTGTGTGTAAAAATTGCTGTCATCCGAACAATTCCTCCTAATCCGCCTTATTTGCCTATATGGGACATTTTGTAACCATTTTGGATGATGGCAGCTAGTGGTGGATATATAGTTATTAATATCTACACCCTTGAAAAAGGTCTGAGTTTTTATAAGTCCATCCTCAATGTAAATTTCCAGGTCTAAGAAATTAACTTTTTCCTGACTATATTCACATGTAAATTGTAAATGAAGTAGATTATCATTGAGATATTCTGTGAACTGAATAAGACCCTTTTCGTCCCCCTTCCAAATGAATATGATATCATCTATATATATACGCCATAGGCACAAATTCACACCCAGCTCCGCAACAGACCATATATGGTCTTCTTCCCATGCTCCCATAAGCAGGTTTGCGTAGCTGGGTGCAAATGAGGAGGGGGAAGTGTCTCTGCACACGTACCCCCACTTTGAGGGTGCTTTAGAGCCCCCCCATAGGTTTAGTGCTTTGATTATTTTATTAATCATTACCCAGTGTTTTGCTCTCCTCCTCTAAATACAAGCCTAGTACTTCTGAGCACCATTTCTCTACCCTATCCATGCAAGAATGAGTGTGCTGTCGCTCACTTCCTGTTCCTCCTTCAGCTTGGGCAGAGCACTGTAATTGGCTCTTCATGTGCCCCTCCCTCTGGTGGAGATTAGAAAAGGGGCACTCAGCTTCTCTTCGTGACGTGAACTTTCTGGTGGTCCCGTCACGGCACAGGGGGGAGCAGCCATGGCTTTCGTGCCACTTCCCTCCTGCAGGCAGGGCGTTGGCTTTCACGCCAAACCCGGCCAAATCTTTGCACACAGCTTTCTTGCAGCATGCTGCACACAGCACGTGCGCTCCTCAGACTCGGCGGGAACCACCATTTTAACTTCTCAGTGCTGGGCAGGGCACTATTACACACAGCCGCCATCTTTGGTGAATCCACAGTGCTCACGGTAGCACAACCCTTCCTGCCTTTAGGGGGACTCGCTCTTCAGTACACACCACACTCCATTTCAGTTCTAACCAGTGATAAATTGTAGCATACCCTAGGCTAGGCAAAACTCTTTCTCTGCGTACTGCACACGATGACTGTCCAGTCAAGTGCTCTGTGGGGATAGACTTGCTGCCAGCTAGATGTGCTTTGGGGGGTATTCTTCCCCCCGGAGCACTGGGGCCTCACCTACTTTTGGCTGCTGGTACCGCAGACCCATCCCAGAAGTTCCTGCTCCATGTTACCCAGTTTACTTCCTTCAGGCATCCTACGATCACCCGCCTCAAGGGACTAGAACAGCAATAGCTCAGCTGCCAACTATGTTCACCTCTCTAGGCAAGTCTTAGGCCGAGCTTTGCGAGGTTCAGGGACCCCCTGACTACACCTAGACTCCCTCTCTCTGCAATACTTGAACTGGAAGTACAAATCTTATTCTTCCAGTTTTGCTTAGTTGAAACTGAAAAAAAAGAACAAAAGCGCAAACGCACATAGTGAAGTATGCAAAGTAAATATATATATATTTTAGGGTAAGATATCTGCGTACATCAGATTAAAAGGTTACCAGCAATTCATGTACATAGACATGGGTGATAAGAGGTAGTACAGCTGCCGCCAACCATCTGGGGATTTTCTTTACTGCATCAAGGCACACCCCACAGCTGAAGAAAGGCCTCCGTTTACGTCCGTCTTTGGGTTGAAGGAGTCTTGAATAGAACTTTGCTTAGGGGAGGCTTCGTTCTGCTCTCCCCGGCTCCTTACTCGGCGCTGACAGCGATGGAGGTTAGCAGCTTCTCAGGCAAGCTGTTACCTCAAATGTCCCGTATTTCCTGTGCGTTCGGCCGCAAAGTGAAGACGGCCGTAAAGTGTGGATGTTTTACCGCACTGTTCACAATCGCGGGTAAATGTCTATAGGAATCGGCTCCACGTAGTAACAGAAGAGTCAGCTAGCACACAGATCAATAATAAAAGTGATAGTTCGGGCTAAAATTTATCCAACGCGTTTCGAAGCGCAAGCTTCTTCATCAGGGATATTACTACATTGAATAAATGGGAAATATATACCCTAATACCACATCTGATTGGTTAATGCTATAATTAGGCTAAACCTATCAGGTGAACAGCAAGGTGACTCCCACATGTGTGGGTTTAAGTAGGTCATTATGACTTACATGTCAACACTGAGTTTAACCCCATCTGGTGTGGTCAGGGTATAAGTACATATATCAAAAAATAGTGAGCTTTATTTACCAGGGCACAACATTATTTAAGCAACCTAAATCATACATTTAATTGAGTTAAAAATATAAAAATATATATATTTGTATTAGGATTTCTGAAATAAAACAGACAATCAGTTAGTCACGTATACATAACAGTACAATTATGCTTATACCTTTGACTAGTAAGAATCAATGTATCAGGCAGGACATATAGGAAATGATAAAATTAGATATCTAATTTCCGAAACAAACATGTTTTTTAGTAAAGACACCATAGGTCTATATTTTCATTAAGGCCATTTGGACCTAATGTTTCTAGATTTTGTATCCAGTATGTTTCTTGGATTGAAACATCTTTTAGCCTATCACCTCCTCGTCTGCTCCGAGGTATAAACTTTATCCCCTTATACGTGAGGGATGAGGGGTCCTTATTGTGATGGGTAGCGTAGTGTCTACTTACACTGTGAGTCTGTAGAGCATTCCTAATGTTTCTCACATGCTCTTGTATGCGGAGTTTGAGACTACGTTTAGTGCGGCCCACGTATTGCAAGCCGCACGGACATTCTAATAAATAAACTACAAAATTAGTAGTTAGTGCCTCCCCCTCTCCCTCTTCTCCTTCCCTTTTTTTAGAGATGATAAGGAAAAGGCATGGTTCCCCGGAGAAGGGGTCGAAAACATCAGAGAACCCCAGACAAGTGACCCCAGGGACAAAGTTAAAAAGACCACTACCAGAAGAGGGAAAAGAGGAGGATCCTGGGTCCAAAAGAAAAGAATATTAAAAAATCTCAACATTCCAATTGACAGAGGTATTTTTAACCTCTCTTCGGTCATCCTCACAGATGACCAAAAGAGAGTTCTCAGTAAAGGGCTCTCATTCTCCATGTCTTGCGGAGCAAATTCGTTTCAATTGTATAAAGACTTACACAAATTTATTAGAAACATCACACTTAAGAGACACTTTTTGAAAACAGAGAAGGAACCTAATGTCAACACAAATTTAACCCCCAGTATAGAACTACATCAGGGTGATGACGTGTGTATACATACTCCATTTAGAGCCCAATCAACATTTTACCCATATCAATCAAAGGGTAATCATGTAGACACCTTTTTTGATATGGTACAAAATGATTTCAGCAGCATCAATGATAGTGGAAGGGGAGGTATGATTAGACATAACCTTACTAAAGCCGAGAATCTTGCTCTAAAGTTCCTTAAGAACAATGACCAACTCATTATTAGACAGGCTGACAAAGGAGGAGGTGTGGTTTTACAAGACCGCTCTGTCTATGAACAGGAAGCACACCGACTCCTTTGTGACCCTGTCTATTATAGAAAATTGGCCTCAGATCCCACCAATGTTTTCCTAACCAAACTCAAGGTACTCCTTGATGAAGCTCTATCTTTAACCATTATCACGCAAAGGGAATATGATTTTCTCTATAATAACACACCCAAATTACCGGTATTTTACCATCTCCCCAAACTGCACAAAACCCTGAATAACCCACCAGGTCGACCCATAATTTCGGGTATATCCTCACTGACCGCAAACCTATCACAATATGTGGATTACTTCCTGCAGACCATTGTAGGGGAATTACCTTCTTATCTTAAAGATTCCTCTGCGGTATTGAATTTGTTTGCAGACTTTAAATGGAAGAAGTCGTACAGATGGTTAACGTGCGACGTACAAGCTCTATACACGAGCATTCCACATAGTAAAGGGATTGCGGCGGTTGATGACTACCTGAAAAGGGACCTTAAACTAAGTGACCTAAATAGATGGTTCATCCTCCAAGCCATTGAGTATGTACTCACCCATAATTATTTTCTTTTTCTCTCCCAGTTCTTCCTGCAGGTTTGCGGAACTGCTATGGGCACTCGCTTTGCCCCCAGCTTCGCAAACCTGTACATGGGGAACTGGGAGGAACTTCACATCTGGAATAACAATCCATTTATACACCAAGTAGTAGTATGGCGACGCTATATAGATGACATTCTCTGTGTGTGGGAAGGTGATGAGGACTCTGTTGACTGCTTTGTCAACTATATTAACACCAATGACCTCAACCTGGTCTTTACTCACGTCACGCACACAGAGAGTGTCACCTATCTTGATTTAAATCTAATGGCATCAGAGGAAGGAGTTAAAACAACAACCCACTTTAAAAAGGTTGACACCAACAATTTACTATTGGCCTCCAGTAACCATAAAAGATCTTGGATTACTAATATACCGGGAGGCCAATTCATGAGAGTTAGAAGGAATTGCAGTAATGAGGCTGACTTTGAGCAACAAGCTCAATTTCTCTTCTTAAGATTTATGGAACGGGGATATGATTATAAACATCTAACAATGGAATTAGATAAAGTTAGGAAACTAGATCGTCAAAAGATGCTGTTACCGAAAAATAAGAAAAAATTAGAGACTAATGGAGATAAAATTACAGTTCCCTTTATCACTAATTTCAACTCAATGCACAGACAGATAGAGGGGGTAATTAAAAAACACTGGGGAATTATAGCCACAGATCCAATCCTAAGTGGCCATATCAGTTCATCCCCCAGGTTTATTTACAGGAAGGCTCGTAGCCTGAAGGATGCGCTGGCACCAAGTGATATTGGGAAAAATGGAGAACATAATTCAGGCCATTCTTGGCTAAGCAATAAACCACTTGGTAACTATTCGTGTGGAAAATGCTGTACCTGCAAGTTCCTCCATCCAGTGACTAATACGTTTAAGTCCAACAAGACAAATAAAGTGTTTAATATTACCGACTTTATAAACTGCAATACTAATTTTGTAGTTTATTTATTAGAATGTCCGTGCGGCTTGCAATACGTGGGCCGCACTAAACGTAGTCTCAAACTCCGCATACAAGAGCATGTGAGAAACATTAGGAATGCTCTACAGACTCACAGTGTAAGTAGACACTACGCTACCCATCACAATAAGGACCCCTCATCCCTCACGTATAAGGGGATAAAGTTTATACCTCGGAGCAGACGAGGAGGTGATAGGCTAAAAGATGTTTCAATCCAAGAAACATACTGGATACAAAATCTAGAAACATTAGGTCCAAATGGCCTTAATGAAAATATAGACCTATGGTGTCTTTACTAAAAAACATGTTTGTTTCGGAAATTAGATATCTAATTTTATCATTTCCTATATGTCCTGCCTGATACATTGATTCTTACTAGTCAAAGGTATAAGCATAATTGTACTGTTATGTATACGTGACTAACTGATTGTCTGTTTTATTTCAGAAATCCTAATACAAATATATATATTTTTATATTTTTAACTCAATTAAATGTATGATTTAGGTTGCTTAAATAATGTTGTGCCCTGGTAAATAAAGCTCACTATTTTTTGATATATGTACTTATACCCTGACCACACCAGATGGGGTTAAACTCAGTGTTGACATGTAAGTCATAATGACCTACTTAAACCCACACATGTGGGAGTCACCTTGCTGTTCACCTGATAGGTTTAGCCTAATTATAGCATTAACCAATCAGATGTGGTATTAGGGTATATATTTCCCATTTATTCAATGTAGTAATATCCCTGATGAAGAAGCTTGCGCTTCGAAACGCGTTGGATAAATTTTAGCCCGAACTATCACTTTTATTATTGATCTGTGTGCTAGCTGACTCTTCTGTTACTACGTGGAGCCGATTCCTATAGACATTTACCCGCGATTGTGAACAGTGCGGTAAAACATCCACACTTTACGGCCGTCTTCACTTTGCGGCCGAACGCACAGGAAATACGGGACATTTGAGGTAACAGCTTGCCTGAGAAGCTGCTAACCTCCATCGCTGTCGGCGCCGAGTAAGGAGCCGGGGAGAGCAGAACGAAGCCTCCCCTAAGCAAAGTTCTATTCAAGACTCCTTCAACCCAAAGACGGACGTAAACGGAGGCCTTTCTTCAGCTGTGGGGTGTGCCTTGATGCAGTAAAGAAAATCCCCAGATGGTTGGCGGCAGCTGTACTACCTCTTATCACCCATGTCTATGTACATGAATTGCTGGTAACCTTTTATGCTGATGTACGCAGATATCTTACCCTAAAATATATATATATTTACTTTGCATACTTCACTATGTGCGTTTGCGCTTTTGTTCTTTTTTTTCAGTTGCCTTAGGGGTTCCTCTACCCCTATCACTTCAGCTGCAGACGCCAGTTATATAGAGGTTGCTTGTATATTTGTCTATTCACTTCACCAGGTGGTGTTTTATTGGGTTAATTACACAGTAGATAGTAGTAGCTGCGCACTGAATATTTTGTCCATTTGCTTAGTTGAAAGCCTGTCCTGATTAATCTCAGCAGCGCCTCCAAATGTAACCCTGTTTCCCCCACCAGGTCTCACATGAAGTCTCCTAGGGGAAATACTGCTCTGGTTACATCGGTCTGAGTGGTGCATACCTGCTGGTAACAGGGGGCCCTGTCTCTATCACTGTAGAGACCAACTGCCTAAATAGGAAGTTAAAGTACATTAAGTAAGCTCCAGAAGGCACCACCCGTGTCTCTAATTGGACACAGAGCCTGATGACACTACCTTCACTAACTCACTGCACTGCATGTGTGGGGAAAACCCATGATGACTCCTGGCAAACCTGCCCTTACCAGGTATTATTGCCAGGAGGAGGACAGAACCATAGCCCCAAAATTACCCAGGGCTACAATAATAACACTGAATATTCAGAGTCTTTGCTAGAATATCCCTCAGCTGTTACCATTATTCTAACTTGTTCTGTACTCTAGGACAGGGGAGCAAAACATTTCTTCCCTGCACCCCCTCTCCCTCCGCGGCCCCCCCCCCCTCGGCATCCGGCTCCAGCATCATAACATCACGTTGCCATGGCAACGTGACATCATTTGACACTGCATTGCCATGGCGACTCGTCTAAAAAGCCCCTTGAGCCTAGGTAAGTGAGGTTTACAGAGGCTTTCGCCGGTTAATTTAAGTGCCTTCGGGAAGCGTGTGGGGCCTCTGTACACCCCGCGCCCCTCAGGGGGCACGCCCCCCAGTTTGTGCACCGCTGCTCTAGGATATATATATATATACAGTGTTCGACAAATATTTATAACCACACGCCCGTGGCGAGTGGATTTAGGCTGCTGGCGAGCCGTGTTGCAGCTCTATGAATTCCCCTGCTCGCACCAATTGAAAAAAAAAATAATAATAATAATCCCCCTCCCTGATTGAGTTAACGCGGGGAAGAGGGCCGGCAGGCAGCTCTGGGTTAGCCCCTCCTGCCCCTGATCTTCTCTTCACCCTGCCCCCGACCCCCGCTTGCTGCCCGGGGGTGTCCGCCTCTGAAGGGAGTCCGCTTCCGCTTCGAGGGGGGTAGCGTGCTGCGGCGTCGGCATCCGCTTCAGGGAAGCGTGTTTCGGCATTGGCCACTTCGGGGGGGGCGTGCTGCGGCATCGGCGTCCGCTTCGTGGGGGGTGCTGCGGGGGTGTCTGCCTCTGGAGGAGGGACGGCCCCTTGCAGAGGCCCTGCTGCCGTGCAGAGGCCGCCACTGCCATGTGCGACCCCCCCTGCCTTGCAGAGGCCCTCCTGCCGTGTGGCGGGCCCATGCCGCCATGTGCGACCCCCTGCCTTGCAGGTGAGAGTGTGTGTGTGTGTGAGTGACAGACTGGGTGACTGTGTGTGTGTGTCTATGACTGTGTGTCTGTGAGTGTGTGTGTCTGTGAGTGAGTGTGTGACTGTGAGTGCCTGAGTGTGTGTCTGAGTGTGTGTCTGAGTGTGTGTGTGTGTGTGTCTGTGAGTGAGTGTGTCTGTGAGTGAGTGTGTCTGTGAGTGAGTGTGTGTGTCTGTGAGTGTGTCACCCTCTCTCCCTCTCCCTGTGTCACCATCTCCCTCTCCGTGTCACCCTCTCCTTCTCCCTGTGTCACCCTCTCCCTCTCCCTGTGTCACCCTCTCCCTGTGTCACCCTCCCCCTCTCTGTGTCACCCTCACCCTTTCCCTGTCACCCTCACCCTTTCCCTGTCGCCCTCACCCTTTCCCTGTCGCCCTCACCCTTTCCCTGTCGCCCTCACCCTTTCCCTGTTGCCCTCACCCTTTCCCTGTCGCCCTCTCCCTCTCTCTGTCGCCCTCTCCCTGTCTTTGGGCCTCATGCAGTAAGCGACGATTATGTGAAATCGGCAAGCTTACCGATTAGTCATGTTATTGGCGATTTTCCGTCTCCGTATGCAGTAAGTGCCGAATGTCTTCAAAATGAAACCGAAAACAAATCCGCCCACTCTCACGATGATTTGCCGATCACACACAGGTGTATCGGCGTGCGTGGCGGGGTGCTGTTAGGTTGGCCAATCAAAAATCTTGCTGAATCAGGCGAAGCAAGCATGTATTGGATAGCGCGCCATATTTAAAGGCAACGTGTACTGTTAATCATTCTCTGTGTTGTTGGGAGTGAGAGAGAGAGAGACGCACAGAGCTGGGCGATTTAATATTTGCATATTGACGGAGAGACTTGTTGTGTATTGTGAGAGCTTTGTCCTTTGTTGTTTTGTTTACATCTTTGTCTTGTTTTATATGTGGAAGTGTTTCGTGTGATTGGCTGTACATTTGTTTTCTGTTTTTTGTGAGTGCTGTAAGTATGCCCGCAAAGCGTGGGAAGAGTGATGCTGGTGGGAGTGGTAGTGCTACTCGTGCGAGTACGCATCAGAGTGAACGTACTGTTCAGGGGAGTGATGTTGCTAGGAGTGCGAGTGCTGTTGCTGGGAGTGCGAGTGCTGTTGCTGGGAGTGGGAGTGCTGTTGTTGCGAGATGTGTTTCTGGGAGTGTGAGTGCTGTTGCTGGGAGTGTGAGAGCTGTTGCTGGGAGTGGGAGTGCTGTTGCTGGGAGTGAGAGTGCTGGTGCTAGGAGTGCGAGTGCTGTTGCTGGGAGTGCTGGTGCTAGGAGTGCGAGTGCTGTCTGGTGGTGGCGTGCTTGCTGGTGACCAGCTTTTGGAGTCTCTTCCATTGGAACAAGGAGAGTCCAGTCAGCACCAGCCAAGCTCTGAGCCTAAACCTGCTCGGAAGAAACGTGTGGAGAAGCCACGTAATCCTCGCTTCAATGACCAGGAAAATAGGGCTCTTGTCACTGGGACTCTGGAGCACTATGACAGTCTCTATGGACATTTAGTAGGTAAGTGTACCTTTCCATTTATTCTTCAAATACATGTGATCCTAGGTCATGTGAGTTTTGTTCATATGCAAATATGGGTACAGAATATCTGTCTATGTTAATTATTGTGGAAACACAGCTTTTTATCATGCGTTACAAGGACAACTAAACACAGGCATTCAATTTGCCATAACTGCTTACAATATGAATGCAAGCTTGCTTACATGTCTAGGTTTAGTAGTGAATGCTCATGTGCTTCACATATTACACTTAAAACAGCATGTTTGCTATCTCTTGGAACAGCTAGCAGTGTAGGAAACTGGTGCTTCTATTATTAGGAATTAACGTCATATATTTTGTTTCTATTTCAAGCGCGGACAAGTTCATCAAGCAAAAGAGAAATGTGGGACACAATACTAATTGGTGTCAATGCGTGTGGGAATCGTGTCAGGGACAAGGTGAATTGTCGCAAAAGATTTGACGATATTCGGTCAAAATTGAAAAAGAAAATACAAGACCAACGCGTGCATGCTTCTGGCACTGGAGGTGGCCCGACACCACAACGTCTGATATTAACTCCATTGGAGGAGCTGCTTCGGGGAAAATTACTTCCCGTCGTCATGGAGGGCTTGGCCGGTGACCGTGACATTGGAATTTATCCCTCACAATTTCCACCAGGTGAGAAATATTACTGTACTAGGCGTGTCGTTGCTTACAGTTATTTTGCATATTTACACTGCTTTTTATACTGTCTTCACAATATAAGCATACCTGCATCTATATATGTATATGTCTGATTCTGTATATATATATATATCAAAATAGACATATACATATATAGATGCAGGTATGCTTATATTGTGAAGACAGTATAAAAAGCAGTGTAACTATGCAAAATAACTGTAAGCAACGACACGCCTAGTACAGTAATATTTCTCACCTGGTGGAAATTGTGAGGGGTAAATTCCTATATCACGGTCACCAGGTAAGCCTTCCACGACGACGGGAAGTAATTTTGCCCGAAGCAGCTCCTCCAATGGACTTAATATGAGACGTTGTGGTGTC